>AJFL01001005.1:0-14489 GCA_000467735.1 Rhytidhysteron rufulum CBS 306.38 | reverse complement strand
TGGGTGCTGACACCTTGCTGAAACGCTCTATTGGCTTTCTGCATACCCCAGGCGGCACGGTCCGAGTTGTTTTACCATGGCACGAACACCCTTTGCATCCTACACAAGAAACTTGGTAAGATAAGGAATGACATTTGCAGCCTTGTCCGTTCAGGCCCATCGACTTAGATGTTGAGGGTTGGCGGTGGCAATATTAGCTTTTGATTGGTGGGTGACGTAAATAGAATGACAGTCCCAACGGTTCATCAGTTCGGTGCAAGAAATCAGACTGTCGACTAGACTTTCCCTAGTAAAAGATAGCAAACTTGCAAGGCTAACTAAGCAAAACGACGATAGAGCCTCCTTCAACAGCTTACCATACCAACAGTTTTCATAATCGACACTAGTTATCCTAGAATTTCTGTCTTGGGAAGCTCTCAAGTGGTCGCCGACCTAATATGGCCTACAATTAGAAAATGCCATTTGCTAGCCTTGTGACCAAAACCAGCCCTTTCCATTACACAATGTGCATCAGAGATGCCTTCTACACCGGATTCGGAAACGAAGTGCCTAATGCAGTGGAATGCCCTCATTATCATATTCCCAGAACTGTTCATTCACTTGATTTATCGCTTTGGCTGAAATTGCGACCACACCATCTTGACACTGTCATGAGCTTTTTTGGAGAAAGTTGAACGTAAGAGAATCATCTAGAGTAGGATTTTCACTGTTGAATTGGATTCTGGCTGGATCGATAGGCTGACTTCATGTCAGTGTTGCATCTGTGCCTACTCTTTGCAGAAATCGAAGTGTTGAACCCAATGAATTCGTAATCAATTGCTGATGCTCATCCACTGACTAAGGATGATTCTCATGAAGGAAGGGGGTATTGAACAGGAATATAAAAGCTCAGTGAAGCGTCTCTCAACATCATCCAACAGCAGCATCATCTTCCACTTAAATAGCCTCATCCTCCAACTCAAGAGACCTCATCAGACAACATTTCATCCATTCAAAATGGTCGGCACTCAAACCATCTTTCTGGCCATTGCGGCTCTTGCCCCTCTCATCTCTGCTTCCCCTGTCCCAGCTCCTCATGGTGAGAGCAAGAACTCTACCGTGAGCGTTCAGCAAGCTCCTCAATGGATTTCAGGTCCTTGGCAGAATTTCCCACCCATCGAATCTTGGCTTACTTTCGATGACATGTTCGAGAAGAACAAGAACTCCATGAAGAGCACTGGTGACACCTGGGATGATGTTGGAAGAATCAATGTCGCTATCCGCGATGCTGCCAAGATTGGAGTCGACGAACGTGTTATTCTTGCAATCATCATGCAGGAGTCTCACGGCAATGTGGGTGTCGAGACAACCTTCAGCCCTGGAGACAACATCCCAACTGTAAAGAAAGACTGTTCCTCGTTCATGATTCTAGATATTAACAGCAGTACAGGCCGGTATCATGCAGTGTTCGAACTGCGCTGGATTTCCCGGCAGACACGGTTTGAGCCAGGTAACTTAACCCCGCTTTTCCTTTCTAGTATCATCTGCTAACAAACCATTAGGCTGAGATCTCTTCAATGGTTCAAGGTGGAACACAGCACTACAAGCAGAACTTGAAGAACTGGGGAGACAAGTGGAGCGGCGAATCCATCTACCCAGCCCTCAGAGAATACAACAGCGGCAGCGTCAATCCCAACGACCTCTCTGACGGACGCGGTGCTACGGCTTCCTATGTTTCCGACATTGCCCAGCGCCTCACTGGCTGGGTTGACTAAGTGATTGTCCGTCGGGGACATATGATGGTGAAGGTTGGCTTGGAGTGATCGCCCTTACCGACTTGATCTCCATCATAAACCAAAAATTGTGCGAAGTACGGGAGAGCTGTTCAAGGATATCTTGACCGTATGTGTTGGTTGAAGTTTGGCCAAATTTCTTTTCTTTCTTAGTGAAAGTTAATATTTCATTGATCCGTTAGTTTGTTATTGAATTTACTGTTTTGTTTCTATCCTATTGAGTGCTACCTGGACTTCAAACCGTTAAAAGTGAATGTCTTTGATGTTAGATGATGAAATACATGTGAAGTTAGAATGTCGAAATTTGTCGTGACGCTAAGCTAAAGATAGGTTAGCGTCTTTTGACTGACTATTCTTCCCGAGGTCCCAACCGCTGCGTAAGCATCTTCAAAACAATTTAGCCTCCAAATTTAAGGGTTTAACACCTCACTCTGAACTGCATTACGAATCGCGATCGGTTTCAACACTCTTCTTAGGCTTGGTTTAGTTATTTAGGTACTTTTCTCAACGAGGCTGACACTTGATGCCTGACGACCTCGGGAGAGAAACGCTCGGACGTCCACGTTGGGCCGCTGCCAACCACCCTCTACTCTACCCCGGCAACGAATGACATGTCCAATTTAGGAGCATGCTCATCCCTTTTGGGCGATTGAATCTGGTGCTTGGTAAATTCTCACTCGAAACGGGACCATGTTCGACCCGCCATCAGAACACGTGCAGCGTATCACGTGCTGATGATGTTCAAGATACCTGGGTACCACCAACCGCCATCTCGATGAATTCGTAATAACAATGATTGCAAAACCGTCTTCTCTGGATTGGGTTTTCTAGAACAGGCTTCCACCCAGAATTAGACGGGTCGGTGAATTTTAGGTGTTCTCTGCTGATTAGCTTCAAACCAGATGTTAGGCCGGGGCGGGATCATTCGGCTGTCGGAGATCGGCAGCTAATGCCATGGCAACGTCAACGTCACTCTACCGATATATGTACATACTCCGTAGTCAGGCACAATACCAGGTTTTCGCTATAGGCAATATGCAGGGCAGATGTATGCCCATGTGCCTGATGCTATCGGAACATGAAACGGTCTTCTAGCCTTTTTCTAGCGTGCCTAGGTATGTGGACGTTTCAGTGTTTTGCTCTTGACAGCCATCAGCTTCTTCTTTATCATCATTCATCATCATCCGGCCATCAAGCTTGCTCTCCTGTGTGCCGGCGGGTTTGCCCCAAGAATGAAATCACAACAACGCAACCGCTGCTCGAGCCTCCTCACACGATTGTGACGTAGGGACGGGAAGTTCGAAAAGGCCCGTCTTGAGATCGTATTTGGGCTGAAAGGCAAGGGACATCCATCGCGCTCGATCACGTGCTGGTACGTGCTCAATTTGGGTTGGCCTGTGTTAGCGTGGCACACACTATTCTAACGTTGTCTTGTAGAAGGCATCTCCTTGTACAGCACCACAACCTGCAACAGCGAACCGTTCGCAGCCTCACGATATTACGTTGCCAGGCAAGCCAGCAGTAAACACCCCCTCCAGCCTCTCTATTTCACTAAACACACCATCACCAACACTAGGCCGTACACCCGTCTTCGCCAACATGATTGGTCGGCCATCTAGTCAGCCGTATCTTACTCGAAGGGATTCCCAATGCTTCTGGAGAATAGGGACCTGAAAGCTCGATCCATCTCCACTTATGACAGAATTTGTAGACAGCGGTACCTGCATCATGGCTTTTCAGGTGGCGTTGCTTTGGAAACCTCTATTCCCGCCTCCTCTATACTCGTTCTTATATATTCCCAACTTCAAGAACCGCAATATCATCCTCCATCCTCTCTACTCTATTCTTTCTAACCCTACAGCGTCCCGACCTTATCCTTCTCTTCTCCATCTTCGAGGATCATGAACAACCCCGCACTTTCATCACACCCACTTCCGACCCAAGATCAAATGGCTGAGAATGCATCTAACGCTGTTCTCCCCATCTACCAGAAGCCAACCAACAAGTCGAACCTCAGCACTCCTTCTTCCGAGAAGCAGGATGCCATTCTAAGCCTGCCTCAGCAGCCACGTGAGGCCCGAACACCAGGACGTCCTCGTTCGATCGTCACCCCTGACGGCATAGAAAACTTCGAAGACATTGCTCCCAGAGGTTCCACCCGCATGAGCATGCACAGTGTCCGACGCACTCCAATCTCAGAGAGTCATGAAGACCTGTTCAGTCTCCCACAGCAACCACGCGATGCTCGACTAAGCCGCGAGGCGACCCCCGCGTCCGAGACGGCGAACCGCCCCAGTTCTACAATCATTCCTAATGACGGACTGGAAAACGTAGAAGAGATCCCAGAGGCAGGAAGCCGAGTGCCTACTCGAATGAGCATGCGACGTCAACCAACTGCTGGAGGAACACCTGATCCCCACCAGCGCTGGAGCCAATACTCCCACAAGAGTGGCCAAGAAGACCTATTTACCATGCCAAATACAGAACCTAACTCCGGATCACGACCTTCTCGCAGAACATTTGAAGGTCCCAATCCTTACTACTCCGGTACAACTGAGGTACCTGAATTCTTTGAGGAGGGTGATCACTACACAAAGCCAACTCGACGATCCGGAGTGTCAAGAAGATCCACTATGCAAACCGCTGTCTCGCAGCAGAATGCTAGGCTAAGCCGAGCTGACCCCGATACACCTACACCAAGCAAGTTCCTATATGGATACAATTACCCTAGTGACGAAGACGAACCCCTGCAAGCGCATCGTGCAATGGGTGCCCGGAGGAGCCAAGTACCAAGAAGCACATATGGAGCCGGAGAGAGGGGTTACAATAGCTTTTATGGGGACTGGACCGCTGGTGGAAGCCCACCAAGCTTCACAGATGGCGTTCTTAGATTACCTTGGCTGATGTGGATGCACAGCAATGCTAAGAATCGTAAGTACATATGCTATGCCTGCTTGAAACCATACCTCTAACCAAACTACTTAGATTTCGTTGCTTTCATTGGTGAATTCGTCGGCACTACCATGTTTCTCTTCTTCGCTTTCGCTGGAACTCAGGTCGCGAACATCGGTTCCCAAGACCAGTCTGCCAACTCCACTACCGGTGCCTCTACAGGCTTCTCTCCTGAAACTTTGCTCTACATCTCCTTGGTCTTCTCCTTCTCCCTCATGGTCAATGTCTGGGTATTCTTCCGAATTTCCGGAGGACTATTCAACCCCGCCGTTACCTTCGCCTTCCTGATAACCAAAAGCATGCCCGTCACGAGAGCCATGGTCACCATAACAGCGCAAATTACTGGGTCGATATTCTCTTCCTACATAGTATCTGTCCTCTTTCCAACGCCGCTCAACGTGCGCACGACACTATCTCCCGGCACTTCCCTGGCGCGTGGTGTTTTCATCGAAGCCCTGCTCACTTCCCAACTTGTCTTCACGATTTTCATGCTTGCGAAAGAGAAGCACAAAGCTACCTTCATTGCTCCCGTCGGTATCGGTCTCGCTCTTTTCATTGCGGAACTCGTAGGTGTATTCTACACTGGAGGCTCGCTGAACCCGGCACGTTCCTTTGGTCCTTGTGTCGTCACTGGGATATTTGATGCGGAGCATTGGATTTATTGGCTTGGTCCTGCCCTAGGAGCCATTATCGCGGTGGTATTCTATCAGTTCATCAAGATTCTAGAATACGAGATGGCAAACCCAGGACAGGATGACCATATTGATGTCGAGAAGACCAGGAAGGACATGCATAGGAACAGTGCATTGGCAGATCTGGAAGGACAGACGCCAAGAAAAGAGAGGTGATGTGAAAGAGATGGTCAGGTGAAATAAGAGATGGGTGGGCGGATATACAATGGAACAACAGGAGGAAGATTGTCAAATTGGAAATCGATCTTATCAGACCAGGGGGAAACGGTGTTGGGTGTATTATGTTAAGGCGCTAGGACATGGGAAAGGTTCGTTGGGAAAAAAACTTGGATTTATATACTGCCTGTTCTGGACGAAGGTCATGGGCACGAATACTATGTAGTTATGTAGAATTAGTTTAGGATATATGATATACACGCGAGGATGCTTCATGCCTTTCTACGTTCTATTCTTACTCCACCTCGCCTAGATGTACGAACATGCATTACTAACATGGCTTCTAGAATCTTGGCTGCAGTTGGATCTAGGTTCCTGCATACCAATCCCCCAGATTTCCACCACGGCGTGGCACATTTACCCTCAAAACGAGCGCAGTGAACCGAGAAATCACTTCGCTAAGAGAAGTGTTGTCGTAATCCCATAAGTTTATCCACAACCCTGCACGATTCATTAATATAGATAGGGTAAATCACGCACTCAAGTACCACAAAGCCGCGCAATCGAGTGAACACAACGATACTATGGAAGCACCGCAGCAGCGTACACGCGTTATTAACAAGTTCCAAGGCCGAATTTCTGTAACGTGACGTGCGCATGTCTACGCGATCTATTTCCAGGTGTACGCAATGGTCATCTTGAAGCCAGATCTATATATCCATATGCTTGATCTTTTCACCTTTTCTTTTTCTTTTATTAAGCTTTGATTCTTCTTTCACGATCTTCCGCCAACCTCATCATGTCTGTCCTTCTCCCTCTCTACATATACCCTTGGCCCGGCGTCTGGGATCCTCTTTACACAACGTACGCAGCCATCGTCGCCTTCCTTTCGTCCATCAGCTTACTAACTCCCTCTCAGAGCCTCAGTCCATCCAAACATAAACTTCACCGTCGTAGTAAATCCGTGTTCAGGGCCTTGCATTAACGGAACCATCCCCGAAGCACCCTACCTCACTGAAATACCCAAACTGAAGGATTACCCCAACATCCGAACGCTAGGATATGTGGCGACGAATTACACGGATAAACCGCTTGAACAGGTACTCGAGGAGATCGATACCTATGCGAAATGGCCGACATTGATGAATGATACACGGATGAAGGTCGAGGGCGTTTTCTTCGATGAAATACCTGGCCTGTATCATTGGGAGAAACATGATTACTTGAAGAGAGCGACAGAGGAAGTAAAATACTTAGAAGGGCTGGGTGAGAGAGTAGTTGGTAAGTTTCCATGTTCATTCTCCTTTTCGGGCGGAGGGATGATAGGAGAGGTTGAGAAACGCTACCCTGGATAAATGGGGCTGACTAGAACCCATGAAGTTCACAATCCCGGAACGATACCAGATGCAACGTGGAACTATGTTGATCTAGCCGACATCACTGTTATTTTTGAAGAAACGTTCCTGAATTGGTTGGATAAGTCGAATTACGAACTCCTTAATTCGTTTCAGGAGAGGGCGAACCTGACCAAATCAAATCTGGCAATCATGTTGCATACAGTGCCAAATATTGCGGATGAGGTTATTGAGTGGGTAGTCAAGGAGCTGGAAGGGATGGCTGGGTGGTTATATTTTACCAGTGTTGGAGAGAAAGGGGAGTATTGGCATAGCTTTTCTGGCTTGTTTGATGGACTTGTGCGGAAGATTGCTGGGTGGTAGAATCTGCTTGCGGAATAAAAGTTGTATATAAATCCAAAACGTTTCTCAAGACTGAAAGTGCCTACACTTCATGATGTTGAATTAGGGTTATTCAGTTGCGTTGGCGTATATTACACATGAGTTACACATGTGATATAGGAGCTTCATGTGCAAATTTGACGTGTTCACGTGATTTTGGATGGAGGTCATACCAAACATGTAGCTTCAAGAAAAGAAATGGTATATCAATTGATCCCGCTAAATGCTATCCACACAATATATGCTTCGTGGAAATTGGTATATGCGCATGGGGTACTAAAGTCCTAGATTTTACTCCGATTGTGCAGTTACGCGTCCTTTCCGTGCACGAACAATCTCTGGCCCTCCAATGGCTTGAAGCTCTTCTCGCCGGCCTCGGCGCCCTTGCCGCCAAACACCAATTGGGCTCGGAGCTTCCATTCGAGAGGAATGTTCCAGTGTTCTTGAGCCTTGCGGTCAATGATGGGGTTATAGTGTTGAAGGTTTGCGCCGAAGCCCTCAGCCTCAAGAGCAACCCACAGGGCGTACTGGTGCATGGCGTTGGTGTGCTCGGACCAGTCGGGGAAGTGGTGGGCGTAGAGAGGGAACTGCTTCTGGAGAGCAGAGACGTCCTCTGGGTCTTCGAAGAAGAGGATCTGCGAGAGACCATGTCAGTCTATGCGAGCAGGCGGTGTCATAAAGCGAGTTGTTTGCTTACCGTTCCGTAGGCGGCCTTGAAGCCATTGACCTTGTTCTCGGTGGCCGACCAGCCGTCCTCAGGGACAAGAGGCTTCAGAACCTCCTTGGCGAACTCCCAGAAGGTGTCGTGGTCCTTCTTGAGGAGAACGACTAGGCGGGTGGACTGGGAATTGAAGGAGGAAGGGACGTGGAGGAGGGCATCCTTGACGAGGCTGACGATACGGTCGTCGGCGATGGGGGCGTCCTTGTTGAGGACGTAGAAGGTGCGGCGGTCCTTGACGGCGTCGAGGAAGGATTTCTGGGCAGACATGGCGGCAATTGAAGTTGAGAAAGCTCTTGGGGATGGAGATGCGGCTGTTGAGGGGAGGAGTGTGGAGGGTTTGTTGGCGACGGAGAGGGCGCTGTTATATATGCCCCGCGGCACAAGGCGCGGCGGGGCAAGCCTGCTGGCGAAGTGCAACGTGCTTCTAAACATTGTGTTGGAGGGGAGGTGGATCCTTCAATCGAGACCGGCACTTACTGCAGAAATAGGGTCGCTAGAACGGTGACGACAACTAAGAGAAAGGGTCGAGCCGCAAGAGCCATATCGCCGGGACTTGACAGGGCCAATGGGCAGGCCGCATCGGACAGACTAGCAGATGGGCGATGAGATGAGCCGGTAAGACCGTATAGTGCTGCTGAGGCTATCCGGCAGAAGAGACTTCCGGCGCCCGGGAGAAGGCGTCAGTTATGTGCGACGGTGGTTGGTAATGGTGAGAAATCAAAACACAACAGCCTCGCCCGCTTTGGGAAGCCTCGGCCAATCAGCGCCCACAGTACGACGGCAGCCGTTTTAAAAAAAAAGTCCGATGGCTGGCTTCCAAGGTTTTCCAATAAGGCTGTCGTGATTCCTGTCCTCGATTATGTGGTCATTTAGTCATCACGGAATTGCCTCCGCCCCAGGCCCCGACTTCCTTCTGCCCCACCACCCTCACTCCTTACCTACTCTACCTACTCTATGGTACTACACTCGGTGCTCTCGCTCTCCGCCTTCACATCCCAATCGCATAAGCATCGCTATTTCATCATCTCCGTACATCCGTCATTACAATTCCAGCTTTCTTTTTCCAATTTCTCCAATTTCTACCGGCCAATGGCAGAAGCAACCTGTTGTAACCTGTTGTAACCTGTTGTAGGATACTTCGTAACAGCACCCCACTTTCGTCTTGGCATCACGTGCCCTCGCATGTCATGCCACCTCATCACCAACGACAATCGCATCATCCAGAGATAATCACGTACAATAATATTGCAAGGCTACAACTTGGCTGCCCCTCTCTCTTGCCCCAGCTTGTCCTGAATTGGCCTGAGCAATGCCGACACCGTCTCTTCGCTCACCTTTCCATCGTGCCCAGTACCCGTCCCCGAAGGCGGCGGGATGTTCCATTCCGGTATCAGCCTCGTTCCATTCATCGAAATCTCCTGCACCGTACCACATTCATACTCCCCCTTCTGCAACAAGTCCATCATGCCAGCTGCAACTTGGTCAGGTGACAACCCCATGCCTTCCGCGTATGAGAACTGCTTCTTCTTATCCGCCGTAAACATGGGCGTGTTCACGATCCCCGGTAGTATCGTCGTTACCTTGACGCCTGTGAAGGACTCGGTACCCTTCATGGATTTTACGAATCCCACAATCTAAGCTTGGTCAGCTCTTGTTAGACCACTGCAAGCTTCAAAGACTCACGGCATGCTTGGAGGCGCAATAAACAGGAACAGCAATGCTTCCCGAAATACCGGCAATAGACGCCTTCGATCCGACGTTAACCCATGATCACTTTTTCCATTCAAGTGGCTGGAGATACCTACAATTATACACACAGACGCCCTCTTTCCTCTTCCCAAGCTCTTCCTGATTGCCATCCTTGTCAATTTGATCGGATGATTGACATTGATATCAATTTGCTTGTACCCATCATCTTCTGGAGGATCCATCCAGAAATTCGAAAACGGTGGGTCGAATACCCCGGCACAAATTCCGTACGCGTCGGGCACATCAGCGAACGCCTTCTCAGAGGCGTCCAATAGTGCCTCTAGATCCTTCCATCGGCTTACATCGGTTGGTACATAGACGATGTTTGCTTTGTTCTGACGGAATGATTTAAAGGCTGGTGTGTCTTGCAAATCTCCGACGATGATTTTTAACCCAAGTCCGTGACATTGTTTCACGAGGGAAAGTCCAATGCCTGGTACCTATGTCAGCTTCCTGTTTTAGAGACGGTGGGTTTAGTTTGAGGTCTGAAGCGTACCCGAAGCTCCACCGGTGATCAAGATAATCTTGTCCCGTAACGGAAAGTCAATCGATGACATAATTGATGAGGATGGCAAAAAATAATCGGTTTCTTGAGCACCGTCGAAAATGTCCGCTTTCTTGAACGCGTTATATAACTAGGTATGTACTACCCATGGCCCAGTGGGGTTATACAAATACGCCATCGGATATGATCTCCCGAACCCCAGTTTCCGACCGACCTGTGGACAAGCGAGCATCCTACAACTCGGCTATGCGTTGATTCCTTTTGGGAGTGGTTCCGCTTTATTGGGTTTTAGAATAGTAAAGTGAGTACAAAGTTATTTCTTCAACAATTCCACAATCGCAAGTTCCAAATATATCTGCCTATACGTACCATTTCCATCAAGAATCATTCGATGCAGTCTAGTCGCATTTCAAATATCAATAATCCTCAACTTTTCCCACTTGGCTGTTTTCTGACAAGCCTGAAATTTAAATTCAAAAGCCTCCATCTGCACTAAAATGTAGGAGAAGATTTCCAGCAGGGTATACGTTAGACTAACTCTTTTAGTATGACTACAGGATACCCCGCAGTGTACCGTACAGTGATCATGCAGCGGCCCGCCTTTAGCAATAAGTCTAGCGTTCCAGTATTTTATACGTAATGTGGCATTCTAGGATGTCTGAGGCAAAGCTAGCTGTCCCTGCAGCACGGCTTTAGAAGGGGAATCACGAGAAAATACCATGAATGAGGAAAACCCTGAATATCTTCTGCATAGCGTCATGACACAGTCAGGTCGATCAACACACCCAACCTCCATCAATATGTTGCACTGATCCCGTTACATAGGAGGCATTGTCAGAAAGTAGCCATTCAATGAGGGTTGCGACCTCCCTTGGGTGTGCTTTCCGTTTTAGAGCGATATGATCCAGTTTCATTTCGTCCCCTCGAATAGATGCAGACTTCCTCAGCATGGGAGTGTCGATAGGACCGCTAGTAGAATGATATATAGTTAAATTCAAGTTCCCCAACAACGAAGGAATGCTAACTTACGGACAGAAGCAGTTCACCCTGATGTGTCTTTCACCTAACTCTTTTGCTGCCGACTTGGTCAAACCAATGACGGCATGCTTCGAGGCAACGTAACCTGCATTCTTTGCAAATCCAATGAGACCAGCAACACTTGCAGCGTTTACGATAGAACCATTCTCGTTGAAATGGGGTATTTGAGCGCGCATGCAATTCAGTAACCCCTTAACGTTAACATTGTAAAGGAAGTCGAAGTCGTCGTCGTCAATCTCTTCGATCCGGGCAATGTTATTTTGCTTGCCAATCACACCAGCCAGATTAGCGGCACCATCCAACTTTCCGAATTTTAAAACCGTCGACGTGATCCATTCTTCTACTTGGTGGCGGTTGGTGATGTCGACAACGGTGGTCAGGACAGTACCGCCAGCTTTCTCAATTTCTGCAGCGCTCTCGTGAAGCAAATGTTCCTGGACATCTGCAATAGATAGCTTCGCGCCTTTGGATCCCAGTAGCTTCGCCGTTTCCAGACCGATGCCAGATGCAGCTCCGGTTACAACAATGACCTTATCCTGCAGCGACATTGTATCAAAACGATGATTTGAATGTGCAAATGAAAAAATAACTTGCATGGAAAGCACCAGAAAAAATGAAAGGGGAGTTGTTATTCAGCTATATACCTGCACGATACTCGCGCACGAATTCTGGGATACACTCCCGAACATCATAGAGCATCGGAGAGACTGCCGAGCTTCCGAGCCTTGGGAAAGTGGGGTTTCAAAGTGCGTGATGCTAATGAGGAGGTTAGGGTAAAGGCTGCTGGATGAAGTTCTCCGCTCGGAAGAACCAGTTTTTCCGACGACAACCCCTGAATGAAAGATCATCAGCTTTCACCAACTTCGAGGAAGTCTTCTCCCAAGCCGGAACTGCAGACCATTCGCCATGAGGGGTTCCCGTAGTTGGAGAGGATATCATCCCTCCATTGCCCCGTCTTTCCTCGCCTTGAAACCTCCGAAATCTCCCATCTAACCATTCACATTTTTTCGTCCACCAAAGAAAGTAACTTGCTTATTAAACATGACCCTTGAAAGGATGATCGGACAGAATGAGTCTCCAGAGCGTCCTGTTCGAATAGCTGGTGCATCCGGAGGCTTTTCCGACCGTCAACGCGCCATAAGTTCCTTGGCAAAATTGGATGTCGATGTCATTGTTGGAGATTGGCTATCTGAATGCACCATGACTCTTCACGGTGCGCAAAAGACCGATAATGAAAGACTCCGTGCAGAAGGAAAGCTGATGGGAGAACCGGTTGGACTCTTTGACCCCACATTCATCGACAATCTATCACCTGCCTTACCAGACATATCCCGAAAGGGCATAAAAGTAGCTGTGAATGCTGGGGCCTGCGATACACAATTACTTTCCAGATTTGTGGAAGAGGAAGTGAAAAGGCAAGGCTTGAACCTAAAGGTAGCGTACGTGGAAGGTGACGAAGTAACTGATACAGTCAACCGGTTGATCAAAGAGGGGGAAAAGTTCACCAGCTTGATGACTGGCGAAAACTTGAAAGATTGGGGATACACGCCGATATACTCACAATGCTATCTTGGTGGAGCTGGAATTGCTGAGGCTCTCCGTCAAGGTGCAGATATTGTTGTCTGCGGCCGTGTAGCCGATGCTGCTCCTGCAGTGGGAGGTGAGTCTGACTGAATGAGAGTTCTTTTTAGTCAATATATTGATTCATCTTCAGCCGGCATGTGGTGGCATAACTGGGATCGTGACCAAAATTTTGATGAAATCGCTGGATCCTTGATATGTGGGCACTTGATCGAGTGTGCTGCCTATGTCACTGGCGGTTACTATTCCGGTTTCAAGACTTTGATGGACGGCTGTACAAACCTTGGATTTCCTATTGCTGAACTCTTCGCGGATGGTAGCTGCATTATCAACAAGGAGCCCAACACGGGTGGTGAGGTAAAGGATTTCTTGGAACTATCTTAAATCATCATTACTCATTCTTCGTTAGGTCTCAGTCGGTACTGTGGCTTCGCAGCTCCTATATGAAATTCAAGGCCCTCTTTACTATGGTTCAGATGTCACGGCAGTACTCGAAGGCATCACCATGAAACAACAGGGTAAAGATCGTGTTCGAGTCACGGGTGTGAAGGGTCTTCCTCCGCCCACAACCACTAAAGTTGGGATGACAGCAATCGGTGGTTACCAAGCCGAATTTCACATCTACATATGTGGAATTGACCTTGAAGCAAAGGCCGAGTGGATAGAGAAGCAGATACGATACTCTGCGGGAGATGCTGCCAAAGAGTTATCGTGCTTTAAGTTCAGCCTGAACGGATATTGTCCCGACAATCCTCGCAATCAGGACGTGGCCACATGTGACTTGCGAGTCTTCGTCCAAACGAAGAACAAAGACCTCGTTTCAAAGTCTACTCTTGATGTCCCGGGTTTCAATCGTTGGTGCATGGACAATGGTCTTCAAGGTTGCCCTGGGTGGACTTTGGGCAATGACCAGCGCCAATCCGAGGGTAAAATATACTACGAGTACTACGTCAGTCTCCTCCCACAGTCGGAGGTTCAACACCGCGTTGTACTCCCCTGGCTTAACGAAAAGGTCTTGAACGTTCGTCCTTGTGCGCAAATGGAAGAATATCCCCGTGATCAACCAAGCTATGAAACAAAAGACCCAGTGGATTTAAAACAGTATGGTCCTACGACACGCGGACCTTTAGGCTGGATTGTCGGAGGTCGCTCGGGAGACAAGGCGAGCGATGCCAATGTAGGATTATATGTTCGCCATGATGATGAGTGGGACTGGCTTCGATCCCTGTTGACATTATCAAAGATCCAGTATCTACTCGATGAGGAATACAAGGGAGGTAAGGTTGAACGATTTGAGATCCCAGGAATCCGAGCTGTACATTTCTTGCTCAGGGATCACCTGGATCGAGGATTCAACTCCACCAGCACGTATGATACCCTTGGTAAGAATGTCTGTGAGTATATGAGAAGCAAATGGGTAGATATCCCGAACAAATTCCTTGCGAGGGGGCGATTTTAAAGAGAGTTGTAATATTATAATTTATTATTTATAAGCGTGTTATAATTTTTAAAATTTTTAAATATTATCGTTTAAGAATATTTTATTACTATATTATATTAATAAAGGCATTTAAAAATTACTTTTAT
>AJFL01001004.1:0-10726 GCA_000467735.1 Rhytidhysteron rufulum CBS 306.38 | reverse complement strand
AAGATCGAGCCAATACGGAAGGCCGGGTTGAGACGAACTCCTTATGAAAGAGGGCGATCTCAGCGATGTAGAGAGCCATATTCTCAACCTCGGGATCATAGGCTGATTCGGATAGAGCAACTTGAAGAAAGGCATCGACAGTAGGGTGTCCGATCATCCAGTTAAGCGTCTGTAGCACGTGCCATTCCATCTGCGTAAACATCTCATCGTCATATAGGGAGCAGCACATTGACTTTAGTTCGCGAACGGTAGGAACACGATCTTTCCTGTCACCGTACTTTGCGGCAATGAGCAGCGCAGCGCATCCAACGAGTTGATAATGGCGTTTATAAACGACACGGCGGGAGCAGTATCGATCGAGAAGGTTGACAGCCAAGAATAGAGTTTCCGGGAGCAATTGGAACGCAGCATGTGCTTCTACAAGGAAATCGAGGAGGTAGGGACGCATGAACCATTGGATCTCGGTTTGAATGTCAATTGAGTTGACATCGGGCATGGTCTGGGACTGTTACGGGGTTAGCAGTCACATAACAGGGAGGAAGGTATAGGGATATTTACCTCCATATGTTCCATATGATTCATGATGTCCTCCTGGTATTCGTCACTTGTTAACCTTGAAAGCTCCTCTGCAAGTGCTCGTTGTTGCATTCTGGCGATTGCTCGTGCTCGCTCTCGGGCTTCGGCGCGCATGGCATAAATGCCATCATCTTGAGATTCTACGAAGAAAGTATCGCAGTGCCCATAGCGGGATTGTGTGGTGTGGTAAGCCATGGTGATGAATTGGGTGGGTCAAAAAAGGAATGGACGTCAATTCTCCTGGATAGACTTGATGAAGAGCCGACCAAGGATCGTACAAGGCCGTAAGTGAGCGTGTGGTTCTACGGAACCGTATTAGAGAGTGGAAGCCTGTAGGAGGCGATGAAAAGACTGTAATTAGTTGGTGATCAAAGGTCACTGGGATTCGTATTTTCCTAACTTGATTGACAAGCGGAAAATATTATAACAGAGCCTGTAATAGCATTGATTAGCATTGTGACCTGTGGGCGGATTCCCCGCGGATGCCAATGTAAGGCTCTTGGAAATGCTCATACCTAGAAGAATTAAATAATTACTTAAAAGAGCGAAGTGTAGATATGAGAACAAAGAAAGTTTTTTGAGGAAGCCACGAAGAAATTGAGCCCCTTGCTATTTGCATCCGAGAACTGGCGCGAGGAATGAATAGCGACCTGATCTTGTATGTTCTGGCGAGAACTGTGCAGGATGTACTCCTTGACAGGCAGAGCACGAGTTAACGAGTCCGCCGCTTGGAAACTGAATCGCCAAGAACGCCTCGGGGAATGTGGAGGACCCCGGGAGTGAACAAGCACGAATCTAAAGCAAGGATATCAATCAGTACGAGTATATATAATCATGGTGAAATGTGTCTGACCTTGAGGGTGAAGAGCTTAAGATCTACGAGAGCTTGAGTGACTACCGGACGTAATCGTTGGCAGTTTCTTGACTGGATTCGATGTTGAACTGTTGTGACACGAATTAGAAAATATGTCGTCGAATAATGCAGATTAGGACCGGAGTTCCAGAAAAGACAAAGAAGGCCCTGGAATGGACTCGCTTCACGGTCCTGGTGTATCGATAGGTTTTACGATCGAACCTGAAATGAGAGAGCCGTGAAGTATGTGACTCGGATCTCCCTGTCTCCGAAGCGAGTCGCGGTATGGAGCACTGGCTGGGGCAAGGCACAAAGAAAGGGACGTATTCACTCAGGTCGATATGAAATACCAGAGCCTGATCAAGATCCAACCCGGTCAATTCCGACAGGGCTTTTTCACATAAAGCTGAGGGATGGTGTCGTGTGCATCGAATTGTGAATCTTGTCTTGCCAATGACGCTCTGAGGGAGAGATTTTCTATGTCAAGCCTGGCGGTGTCCGTGTAGGGCTGACCGAGTCGGATCGATGATATATGTAGTGAAGCGGTAAGAATAGGCCCTCGAGTGCCCCTCGGCCAAGCCCCCGCCCTTCACCTTGACTCTCACTTCCAACAATTGCTCCGCCTTTTCACCTTGTTGCAGCCCCAAAAAGCTCCACCACCTTCCACCTCGGCTGTCCTGGGGTATTTAGGGGGTTCCGGGCGACGGGTGATCCAGAAGGGCGGATGGCGATGGCAGGAGGAGACGGCCACATGGGAAGAGGGGGAAGAAGAAGCAGAGACCTACCAAAGTCACACAGGCAAGAAAATAACCGTTTGATACAGGAGGGTAGCACAAGAAGACGATCTCGAAGAGGGAGGGGAGGGTGGAGAGTGACGCTGGGTTGAGCGATGAGAAGGAGAAGAGCTCGAGGAGGAAAGGCAACTCGGTTGCTCTTATGAAAGGATTCAGGAGGAAATTTGAGGAGGGAGGAGGACGAATGGAGGGTCTGAAGGTACAGAAGAGGCTCTTGTACGCTTCACTTGTTCCGTTCGGCGGAGACGGGGGGGTGGTGAGGAGGACCGAGGAGCAAGAGGGTGACTCAAGGACAGAGAGGTGCCGAAACAGAATCAGCACGCCATCAGATCCAATTCTCAATGCTCCGACGGTCAAGAGAGAGTGCGGATGGGGGAGAAGAAAAGAGAGGAGAGGGTGAGGAGTGAGGACGAGGTCGAGCGTGAGGGCCAGGAGCCAAGGCTGGTTTGAGAAAACGACTGAGCCAGCATCAGCGCTGGACGACGGGCGATGGAGCGACGGCACTAGGCCGCTTTCAAAGCTTCGTCCAGTTCCTTGCTCGCAGCATCAGCCAGCACCGCCAGCCAATCCACCGCGGGCCTTGGTCGCAGCTCTGCACGCCCGGCGTCGTGGATCGCTGGCGTTTTTTGCTTTTGTTCCATCTGGCATTGCAGGCCAGGAACACGCTACAGATTCTCGCACGCGTCCTGAGCCCGCTGTGGCTATCTGAAGCTATGATGAGCTACATACTACTAGGTATGGTATGGCATCTATCCGGAGGCATCGTATCGAAGCATCATCCTGTTCCTGTTCCCCTATCCCAACGCCCAATCCCAATTCCAAGCCTATCCCTATCGTTCTACCCCTCTGCCTCTTTGCCTCTCCAGCCTCTGCCTCTCTCGGGCCCAAGTCGCACCACCGGCGTCGCAGGTCGCCGTCCTCTTCGTTCGGCCCAGCGTCGCCCTGCTTGCGACTGCGACTGCTGCGACTGCTGCTCGCTGCTGCTGCTGCTGCTGCTGCTGCTGCAACGCCAGAAAAGCCCACGACGTGCCGGCTGCCCATCGTACAAATACATCCACAACGCGTCCTGCCTGTGGGTGGTGCCCATCCGCTGTTGCATCCATCCATGGGCGATGCATATCATGGCGACAGACGGCTGAATGCGTCTGCCAAACGTCGTCCGACGGGCCTGGTTGGCCCCGGACGCTCGCCAAAGCACGCTCGAATCAGACGCCCTCTCAGCGTCCGGTCAGCCTGAAGCCAACGCATGCAGCTACACAAGGTTGCATGTATGAACCCAAGATCTCTATCCAATCTGCTCGCGGTTTCTGCTTCAAAACACCTTGATTTGCTCGCCGCCAAGAAGCTGCAATGGCTCCCTCTTCAGGCATTGCTGCCGCTTCAGCCCCCAATGGCCGGGACAAAGGGCAATTGGCAGGCCCTGTCTCCCACTATTCCTGGATTCCCCTTGCAACGGACGCTACCAGACGTCCTGCTGGGATGCCGTGCTCTCGCGAAGCCTAAAGGGCCCTCTAGCCTGCCCGCCTCCACTCGTAAACCGTAAATCATGGTCTCCTGAACATCGTCATATTCAATGGCTTACAGACGCTGCTTAAGCGCCTCACGTCTCCTTTTAGTGGTGCGGGTTAAGAGGTCGAATGAGGCTACGCCTGTTGCCTCTAACGTCGTTGGCGAAATTACCGCCCTCCGACGCGCGACAGTGCTCAGATTCGAGAATGCTGTTTGCTTCTAGCGAGAGTTGCATGTAGATATTTGCTAACTGCCTAATCTACCTTCCCGTCCGTACCACCATGTGGGAAGATGGGTTCCCAAGGGATGATTTGCTGGTAGACCCGGGGATTTGTGAGGAAATCTTCAACTGTCACGTTGACACTGCATGTGCAATACTTACTCTACAGGAAACCCTCCGCGTCGTGCTTTGTGTAGATCAGACTGCATCGCTACCAGAGCTCATAAGCCGGAGTAATACATGGGATGCTCAGTCCCTTGCTTTCAGTTTCGCGAGACAACATGGGCTGGAAGCACATCCGAGCCGTTGAGCCATGCAGTGTCTTTGCGGCGTGGGTGGTTAATTGTCTGGGACCACCTCCTATTCACGACATGCGTATTTATGGGGTTGCCGGCATGCCAATCTTGCACGTCGACCGCTTCGAGCGTTTGGACGCGTCGGTCTTGTAAGTAAATGACCTCTTCTCACGGATGCTGTGGCGAGCGAGCAGGGGGTGCTGCAACTGCGTGCTGCTTGCTGCTTGTAGCTTGCTGCTGCAGCAGTTGGTGTTGCTGCCGTGCCCAGTGCCTAATCGTGCAAGGTGCAAACTCCACCAAATCGTACTCAAGCTGCGATCTTCCTCTTCACCCATATTGCTAGAGCCTGTTCTTCTGACAGCATCTCCACACTTTGGAAGGGTTCGCCTTTCACTGGTTGCAGCTATTCTTCGTCGATTGCGGGGTTTGGCGTTAACTTCCACGCGGCAAGGCTCGACCCTCGGCCTTACTCGCGAAAATCAACTCTGTGACGGTTGGGCGGGCCTTCGACACGTGCGCGCGACGACCCAGAGTTCGGTTTTGTCACGGTTTTCAATATGCGTCGGAGGGGGGGCAGCAGACCCATCCATCATCACTACATGTACTAAGGGTGAGATCATTATTGTCGTGTGAAGTTTTTCAGCTCCACTCCAGGGCTCCTCCGTTAGGGCTAGCAAGGCGATGAACCCGGCGAGTGCATCCTCCCTACGAGGCTACGACGTCCATGACCGCCTTTTGCACCCTTCGTGCAATAATACTTGCCTGCTTGGAGAAGGTACATATTACAGGAGATTCCACGATCAGCAGCCCAGAATAACCGCGAATCGCATTTGAAACATTTCCAGAAGCTCTTTTCCTTGTTCGCACCGCCATGATACGCATTCGAGGTAGTGGCTGGCTAGTGGGCTGGCCAAGAGACCTGTTCTTCGCATCAATTGGCGCCATCGTCTCCTCGTCGACCTCTCGCTCTTGGGATCCCATTCCCAATAATCGTGGAGCTCGACCGGTCAGGAAGGGCTCTCTTACGACACCATTCCTTGATTCTTGGTGCAGCTAAAGGCCGATTGCCGGCACTGTGGGCTACGTTTGTCATTTGCAAGCCACCCCGAGGCTCAGACCGGCCGAGATTGACACTGACCGTAATTCCTTTGGTCTCAACCACAATCCGCGTGCCGCAATATTGGACATTCATGCATAAGTAAGCACGCGACAACGCGACAACGCGAAGCGTGTAGGAAGGCAAAGCTGTATTACATATGATCGACCGCCCTCTGACAGAGTTTTCTTGCAATTGACGTGCAAGTGGACCTCCTACTGCATGCAGTGTGTCTTACCGGTGGCCCACCTAGTTATTCTGAGGTTCATCGAGGTCACTGGTGCATCCGCCGAATAAGAAGACAATACATATCCAGCCTAGGGTTCCCAAGTTTGTGGATGCCTTCCCGCATCCCCATCCACCTTGAAGTCTTTAGTGCATCCAAATTTTTCTAACCGGGAGTCCGTGGCAATGAATCGCCTGCCGTTGCCCTGCCACGGCGAATTTGTCTTTGCTACCCGGTCGATGGTAATGTGCCTAGAGGTGGCCGTCGTTTTGGCATCCCTTTTAAATCTTAGGAATTTAAGGGTACTCCCTGCCAGGAGAGCGCCTACTAGGCTTGAATAAGAAATGGCCCAAGCGTAAATCTCGATCCTTTCTTCACGATATCCGCGTTCTTGCCTCACGGTTGATAAAAGCCATCAAAACCCGCCGAGGGTCCAGGAGATAGTCTTCCCACAATCTGCGCAACGGCCTCGCTCCGGACCCGGGCGGACTGCTCAAAGCTTTGGTTTACAGCCCATCCTAATTGCCTCTCACTCGGGGAAAAAAAATTCGATGACAGTGTCATAATTGTAGATCACCCAAAACACGGTGGGTTACTCTGCCGAACCCCATCTTTTGCTATATCCTGCATTGCCAGCACATGTGCCTATCAAGAAAATATAACAAATATGCTACTTGGGACCACAGTAGCTAAGCGGATGGCTTTCAGTGTATCTTCGGTCCTATGAAGCACGAAAGCGGTGGTCCCATGATATAAGCACGAAGGCTTTGTTACCTAGAAGAACCATCCAGGCATATGTTCTTGATAGTTCCCCATCCATGTCAATGTGTGAATGTGACAAGGTAGTGCTCCTCACGTCTTCACATGTCGGCCTTTGTATGAACGTGGCAGCGTTGTCCGTGTTGTAAGATTTTCAAGACCAAGATTGTAAGCAATGGTACACCGGGTCAACATCCATATACAAAAGCCTTGGCTAAGAAGAGGAAGTCAGTTCGAGCCCATTACTGAAGAACTGGTGGAGACAGAGAGGCGAGTAAGATGCATGAAGGAGAGAGGAAGAAGAACTGAGGTTAAACGACTCGGAGAAAGGTAAACCCGTGGAGGTCGCGCTAGTGGCCTTGGCTCAAAATATTTTGAAAGCTGCACATCATAGCTACACCTCGCAGATCAGAGGCTCACCATGATAAAGCCTTGAATCCAAACTCGGCTACCTTTGCTGAGTCGCTCTTGGATAAGGACCTAAGCTCGACCCAGAATCTACAACCCTTGCCCAGCCATGGATATCCACCGATCCAGATTCGTACCCTTCCCGCCTTCCGCGATTAATGCACTCGCATTTTCGCACGCCAGCGACGATGAACTTGGGGAGGACTCCACAAGCTTGAGACTTGCAATTGGTCGCGCAAATGGGAACATTGAAATATGGAACCCAGCGAACGGTTTATGGCTTCACGAACGAACATTTAGTGGCGGGAAAGAGCGCAGCGTGGAAGGTCTTGTATGGACTCAAGAGCCGGGAGATGAACATGGCCATGGAAACAGACCCTCTGGCAAACTACGGCTTTTCAGCATAGGTTACACTAGCAGCGTCACTGAATGGGATTTGGTGTCGGGCTTGCCTATCCGCCATTCTGATGGAAACCATAGTGAGATCTGGTGCGTCGCTACCCAGCCCCGACTTCACGTAGCCGGAAGGAAGAAAGACAAAAGTAAGGCCGTATATACGAGCCAAGATCTGGTCGCAGGGTGTGCGGATGGCACTTTGGTGATTCTGTCAACCGAGAACGACGACCTGAGATTTCGTAAATTCCTCTCGCGACCAACGGGAAAGAAGGCTAGAGTTCTCAGTGTTACCTTCCAGGACCGAAACACCGTCATCGCTGGTTTTGCAGACAGTACTATCCGAGTTTTCAACACCTTGAAGGGTCAGCTCATCCGAAACATTTCAATGGGGCCAGGCCCTGTTGGAGGTCCTCGCGAAGTTCTAGTTTGGAAGGTGAAATGCTTGCCCAATGGAAATATAGTTTCTGGGGATTCGACTGGCGATGTTCGTTTCTATGACGGAAGGAATTACAGTCAACTCCAACGGATTTCAGGTCACGAAGCTGATGTGCTTGATCTTGCCATCTCAAGGGATGGTCGAAAAGTCTTTAGCGGAAGTATGGACCGTCGGACGACTTTGTACTCGATCCAAGAACGGAAATTACCCAGCGGAAAATCAGGCCCATCTGCTCAGTGGCGTGAAGTTCGCCATAGGCGCTATCATGATCACGATGTTAAAGCAATGGCTACCTTTGAAGGGAAATTTATCAGTGTTGTCGTATCTGGAGGTGACTATCTCTATGCCCACCCACTAAATTTATTCTCACGTTTCTTATAGGAATCGATACCCGGCCTGTCGTTGTTCCTATTGATACTTTCGGAGAGGAATACAGCCGTGCCATCTCAGCATTGCCCCAGGCACCGCCTATTGACAGTGCCCCCGAAGCGCGTCTCATGGTCAGCTGGTGGAATTGCGAAGTACGCATTTGGAGGATTAGGAAAAAGTCCGATGGAGCTGAGAAGCCCAAAGTTATTGCACGCATGGCACTACAAGGCGACGAGAATATTACTTCTTGCTCGATATCCCGCGATGGCAAACTCCTTGCTGTAGCAACAGTTGCAGCAGTTAAGGTTTTCCAGCTGATTCCATCCAACTCAGAAAATGGTAAAATGCGTATTCACAAACTGGACACCCCTTCAGTGTTAGCTCCAAGGCTGGTTCGATTTGCACCTAACGGGAAGTGGTTGACCATTGTCACACACAACAACGAAGTCATACTCGCTGGTATTTCTACATCAGCTGAAAATGAAAGCCGCCCAAGCATCCTACCTGTGCTGATACCGATGCAACGTCTCACAAGACATTATGGCCGTCCGGACTCGCTTAATGGGCCTTTGGGTGATTACGTACGGACAATTACGCATGCTGAATTTTCGGAGGACAGTAATGTTCTTGCTGTAGCCGATCTCGCTGGATACATTGATACCTGGGTACTCCAAGGGCACGAAGACCCAACAGCACTGGAAGTAGATGTTGCTGCAACGTCTCCAACATCTGACGATGAAGGATCTGATAGCGAAGAAGAGTCGGAAAAATCCACAATAATGGTGAAGGGTCAACAGTGGATTTGCAATCCTTCCGGACATCTTCTTCCTAAGCTCGACGCGGCCCCCTTGCTCTTATCTTTCCGACCTGCACAAGACCTCATCCACTCTCTACCCAATGGGAACCCAGCCGTGCATCCCACCAGGAATAACCCTCACCCACACTCGCAAGACCTTCCAGAAGCAGAACAACAGCTGCTTGTTGTATCTGGACAACACAAGATATATGAATTTGACGTGTTTGGTGGGCATTTATCTGATTGGTCAAAGAGGAACCCACCGTCCAAATTACCCACCGAGTTTCGAATCATCAAAGACCGTGCAAAGGGCTGTTTATGGGACTCTCAAGATGGCTATCAGAGGTTCTGGCTATATGGAGAGACTTGGTTGTTCATGTTTGATCTCACGAAGGACTTTCCAGATGCCGAGGCAGCGAATGGGTCAGCACGTGGGAAAGACGACGAAACAGAAGATGCTGCTAGAAAACGAAAGTGGCACATCACGAATGACACTCCCAGGAAAAAAAATCGCGGGGCGGGTGATGCTATACCGGAGACCTCCCTCCCAGTTACCAAACTCAAAAGGCTCACTGGCGGCGAATCCGATGAGTCTATCTGGATTAATCTGAATGAGAGATTGAGCCCGGACTCTGACGACGATCTTGACGATGCACACCCTGCCTTGGCCCAACTGAGGAGCAACGTACGACATGACGACGATGTCCCACCCTCAGAGCGGAGTGTTCAGAAGGGGTCTAACAAAACCAACCATAAAGGACAGGACAGAGAAAATGCCATTGCCCAAGAAGGAAAGGAGAGTGCTAAGATATCATGGCATACATTCAAATATCGACCTATCCTGGGGGTTGTTCCTGTCGGTGAGCGAAGCCAACCCCTCGAGGCGGTACTAGTAGAACGGCCATCATGGGATCTGGATCTTCCGCCGAGGTTTGTTAGTAGTCACGAGCGAGAGTGATTTAAATTTTTTTTTCCCTCATTCCTGCATGGACGGGTTCTAAAAGCTTTTTGGGTTCGAGATGGGTCTCATTGTAGCCGGGCGTCATTGGCTCCGTATAGATTTATTGATGCATCTAGTATCTAGGTGGGAAACTGACGCGATTCCATACGTAATCCTGTTTACACACTTCCATGATTCAAGATTTGTGAGGTTGGAGCGTTGAATATTGTTTTCAATTTCTCCAGGCACTAGACTCCTCTGAGACTAGGTGCGTGCTGATAGTGTTTTGTGGAGGTATTGGTAGACCCTTAGTCTTTGTTGTATATGTCATCAAGAGAAAATAGTTGATTCGAGAAGGACTTGTGATGATTTTCTAATGCTGAGTTCTGTGCACCGCGCAGTATTCGTCAAGAATGACAAGCTCAATGATTGACGGTGGGGTGGTCTCACATCCGCATGGCAAAAGAGCCGCGTCAGCGCGAGGCGGCCTATCGATAGTCACGCTGTAGAGGGGTCTCAGTTGGGGAGCAATCCAAGCGTCAGCAAAGATGGAACGTAACATGGAGGATTGTTGTATTGTATTGACATCTGACGCCCATCCTCCGCAATTCCCGCCACTCTGTCTTACGCGACGCGCCCGTGAACAGAGTCCGGACGATGGGGGTTGAGGGGCAGTTCCCAGGTTGCTGCTGGGCGTGAGATTGAGGGAGAGGGCGGATTGCGTGTTGCTGTTGCGTGGAGAGGAAGAATGGAGAGCGGGAAAGAGGAAGGGCGTGTGTATTAGTCTTTAGAGAAGGTTGTGTGTTGAAGATTGATAGCCTAAACCCAAGCCCAAGGAACGATTGGGGATGGCAATGATAAATGCAACGCGCGTTTGGGAGCTTTCGCCGTGGCACGCAGGTTACGTGGGAGCGAAGTCGTACTCTAGGGCTTCGCCTGCACCCTGCGCAACGTAATCCTCGACAGGCCGCTAAGCCCGATCGACAAGGGGCCACGCAACTCCAGCATGAGTGGAAGAAACGTTCATATGGGAAGAGAGCACTGCTTGTCAC
>AJFL01001003.1:0-15045 GCA_000467735.1 Rhytidhysteron rufulum CBS 306.38 | reverse complement strand
CCCCCCCCCAAGCTGCATCATTTCTGCTCTGCTCTGCTGGCTTTAGGCACCTGGCATCTAGCATCCGGCATCAGTCTTGGCTTGCCAGCAGAAATAGTCTCGCTAGACAGGCACAGATCTGAGGTAGAATATAGCATCGCATCCTGTGCCCTGTGCAAAGACGGACGACAGACAGCCTTTCCAACAACAGAACAGACCCAGACACCACCCAACAGATCAAGATTGCCAAGCCGTGGACCGTCCAGCGCCTCGACTAAGGACAAGACAGCAGCAGACCCTGACATTGGCCAAAACGGTCCGCGGAAACACAGGAACAAGTCGGCGGCCTCCTTGCTCACAGCGACCGAGAGCAACAACACAGGCCTGCAATAAACCCTAACAGCATTCCATCGTGAGCTACTGCTGCTGCTGCTGCTGCTGCATCCATCGGTCCTGCTTGCCATTGCTGCTGCTGCTGCTGCTTCTTCTGCAGCGCTGCTCGCTCGCAGTCCGAAGGCGGTTCTTGTCGCTATCGGATTTCCTAGTCGTACGCAATTGCCCACGCTCGGTCGACGCTGCTCATTGGCTGCCGAGGGCTCGCCTGCCCAGGACGCGCGTCTAGCATTGCGCAGCCCTTTCTTCGCCCAGAGGAGTGCAGTGCTCACAAGGACGCATCCAGCAGCATCCATCCCATTACACCACCACTACCACCACCACCACTCCTCCGACACTCCCTCTTCTACCTCTCTCGACGAGAACTTCGCTCGACGCTGCTTTGCGCATACCGCCCCCCGCGCTATCGCATCGCAAAGCACCTCTTGTTGTCGCCGCCAATTATACCACATTGCGTCGACGGATTGGCGTTGCGCCTACACTGCCTCATTAGCCGGGCTGTGAAGGTTCATCGGGTCGCAGCCTGGAACCACCACCAACACACCTCGCCCCTTCACCATTATTGATACCTGAACCATCCCGTCGACATCCTCCGACCGCGATACTTTCTTCACCTCCACCGATTCCCATCGCACACCCACCCCGATCATGGAGGATTCGAACGCCACCCGTCGAGGGGCATCCGCTGTCGACACAGACAAGTTGGCGCAGGAAATGACGGAACAGTTTCGACAAGTCTTGAGCACCAGGAGGATGAATGAACTCACCTCTCGTTCTATACACTCTCGATCATCATCGCCCGCACCTCGGGATTTCGGCACACCACAGCCTCCATCTCAACTTCACAACCTACCACCGCCATCGTACTCGTCGCTCCGAAACATCCCCCTCGTACCGCAACCACCGCAAGATGCTCGATCGCTCCGGTTCAAGAACATGCTCCATTCATTATCGAACATGCCCATCCGATGGGAAAACCCAGGCTTATTGGATGAAGCTCTACGAGTTGTCCCCTTAGAACAAATCTACAATGAAGCAGAGGAGGAAAGCCAGATTCTGCAAGCAGAGGCCGAAAGTTTAGGTGCTGGCAAAAAGGCTGCATGGGGATACCAAGATTGTGTAGTCCGGGCCCTTCTTCGATGGTTTAAGCGATCCTTCTTCACCTGGGTTAACAATCCTCCATGCTCACGATGCTATTCGCCCACAATTGCTGTTGGCATGGCCGCTCCACTACCAGATGAACAGGCCAGAGGGGCGAACACGGTTGAACTGTACAAATGTTCAGTGGAAGCATGCGGAGAATACGAGAGATATCCACGATACAATGATGCATTCGTCCTTTTACAGACAAGGAAGGGCCGATGTGGAGAATGGGCCAACTGTTTCAGCATGCTATGCAGAGCTGTTGGCTCTAGGGTTCGATGGGTATGGAACAGTGAGGATCATGTTTGGACTGAGGTATATTCTGTACATCGAAAGAGATGGATTCATGTGGATGCATGCGAAGAGGCATGGGACAAGCCCCGATTATACACTGAAGGTAAGTCATCTGCTTCCACTCCACTCATGTCTACGAGGCTGACACTGGTTTGCATTAGGTTGGGGAAAGAAGCTCGCGTACTGCATAGCATTCTCGGCCGATGGCGCGATGGACGTCACCCGCCGATACTGTCGCAATCCTACCAAGTATGGAATCGAACGTAACCGTTGCCCCGAAGCTGTTCTTCTGCACATCATGGACGAAATTCGTGCGATGAGACGAAGCAACATGTCCAAGCAAGATAAATTCAGATTAGAAGGAGAGGACATGCGGGAAAACCGAGAGCTAAGGGCATACGTCATCTCCTCAATCGCCAATGAGGTCAGCAAGATCAGAGCCGACGACATTGTCGCTGGAGGAAGTGTCAGTGGCCGACCACGATCAGATCCTGATGCGCAGAAGGCGCTCGAGAGCAGAACTAGCGGGTCTACCGAATGGATACGAGCACGAGGTGAAGGTGGCCGCGGCACCCCCAATCAACAGAACCAACGAGATCAGCATCCAAGATGAAAAAGTTTGTGATGTACAACATCTTTTTTTCAACGGTTACATCCCAACAAGGTCACCACCGCCCAGGACGTGGAATTAAGCCCATACCAGCGACAGCCCCCTTTGGCATACCACAGGGACGGTGCACCATGACCAGGGTATCAACCAAATCACATTCCACCACGGACTGCGGATTCTACATATTGAACCTTCAACGACTATATACCCAGCTTCATGCGCACCTGTATACATATCATCTAGGGCGTTAGGGGCGCTTTATAAAACTATGCGAAGGAGTTTAAGGCGCATCTCCGGGAGAGAGAAGGGGTGTGATTGATCTTATGATTCAGATCCACCCAGCAGGTACTTTTTATTATGCTTCTTGTTTATTTTTTGCATTTTCTAGCGGGCACAAGAGTGTCAAGAGTCACTTCACTAGAGTTTCCTTTCTATTCCACCTACCATTCTTCTGTTGTGCAGAGGCTTCAAATGCACTTTTTATACCACTTTGACGTCTTTCCCCTTTACCTCGAGTCTGGCGACCATGTTTTCTTTTGTTGGAATGTTTCTTTTTGTCACGCATCTACGGAGAACCAAGTGATTTCTTTGGAGGACGATGTGATGGGTATCACGGAACTTTTGGGCTTTGTTGGTCTTCTTTTTTCATCCTAAGTGTTTAATGGGGAATTGGAATGTGTTGTGGTGTGGAGTGGTGGGGGTACAGCCCTGACGGATTCCAGGAGGGACAACTGAACGCGCGGCCTTCTTTGCAGATCTTTGGCAGGTGCGTGAGCCGTGTAGCAATGAAAGAAAACACATATTCATATCACAAAGAGTGATTCGATCAACATTGTCTTTTGTGCGATTTATCTAGTGAAGGTGCCGTCAGCCAGACGATGGAGATGTCAAAAACTGCCATTCTGAAAATTGCATGGCGCTGGAGCTGCGAGGGCGGGCGGGCATGAATCAGGCGTGTGTGCTCGGTAAATTTTCAGGTTCTCCACTCGACGAGCTTATCTGGTTGGGGAGATTGGGTTTTCGGGGGCATAACCCACCCATCCACCTATAATTAGCAACATGCTGACAAGCGGCCAATCTCGCGCGGAGTTTTAAGAGGCCAGATTTGGAATCTAACTAAGCAGCTAAGGTGCGTCGTTGTGTGCGGATTAACGTGGTCTGCCTGCACGGTAGCTAAGAAGCGGGTTGTGAAGCTTCGCGGGCATGCCAAGAGTGGAGGCTTTAGGATTGCAGTTGATGGATTAACTGGAGAAGCCCGTAGGACTAGGGGGATTTTTTGGGTTCTGCGCCACCGCTGTCGTCGTCGTTGTTGAATTGCGATCGCTGCTCGGGTGAGGGAAGTGGGTGGTTTGGAGAGTCTTTGGGGGTTTTAGGATAATGCTCGACTTAGGCACACAGCTAAGCCTGCAGGTGCATTTTTCACTATCCAACGTGTCCCAGGTAGAGCGAGAAGTGCATTATTCTACGAAGTGTTGGTCTAGGTAGCGAATAATGCGATTGTTTCGCAGGATTTTTAAACATTTATTAAATTGGAGAGGCTGAGGACGATTACTGTGGCTTCCCCGGACCTTGAAACGTTTACATAACTAGTGCTCGCGGGTCCAGGCCGCACCTGGCAAAAATGATGTCGAGCCGCATCATTACTAAGGAGCAGACGGTGGACAGCAAGGGAGAGATGTAGCGAGGTAGAAGGGTACCTGGGCATGTATCGAGCGAGGGACATGGTAGTTGTTGACCGCCAACGGCATCCCGAGGTCGCTGGAGGGGGCGTGCCTAGTGGCTGACGAGTGTTTGTAGGTGGTGAAATGGCTGTCTTAGTCTCCAACACAGCCTTCCCCTCCGTCGAGCCCTGTGAGGCTGGGGCAGCTACATACGCGGTATTGAATGCTCGTCACCCGGTCCGTGGGCGACTTTTCATCATGCCAAGTGGGCAGCTAGGCCGCTTGAGGGAGGACCCTTGCTGCTCAGCTCTGCCCCCAAGGACCCGTTGTTCAGCTGCACTTCCAAGGTCGACTCCTACAAAAGCCCTCGGGCGCTCGTCCTGCAGCCGTTCCGTTCATTCACTCTCACTCTCCCATCCTCTCCTCCTCCGCTTGAGCGCGCCTGTACAGCCAATCCATCAGGCGTTCCAAGGCCGTCACCTCTTCCTCGACCCCTCTCCCACCATACGAGCGTTCGACCCGACCCCCACATTCGTATTAGAGACTATACAACAACCTTCGTTATCCGCCTAACCAACGAGCAATCACCACCACCGCCAACATGGGCAAACTCGGGCGATTCGCGTGTATCTTCATTCCAATGGGGCTTACCATTGCCTCGCTGGTCTGCATCATCCTCACATTTTCCGGCCAGCTGAACAAGTCCAGCGACCTGCAGAGCTCGCTGTATTTCTTCAAGGTAAGCAATCTCCTGTCCCGCTTTCATCGCCTAGAAATGAGCTGGCAAATGACGTCCCTTGTAACATCACAACTAACTCGTCAAACAGGCGGATACGTCCAACTTTACAGCGACTCCAGATAATGTGAAAAACCTTCCCGAGGGCGCAAGCAACCTTGTCGATGCAATCAACCATGCTGCTTCTTCTTCGAATCTTAAGGACTTCTACCAAGTCGGTCTCTGGAACTACTGCGAAGGTTCAATTGACGGCAAGGGCAAGGAGAAAATCGAACGCTGCTCTGCTCGCAAGGCATCCTACTGGTTCAACCCCATCGACGTATGGGACCTCGAGGGTACCAACATCCAAGAGATGTTCCCAGACAAGCTAAAGGATGGTCTTGACGCCTACTCCAAGGTCGCCAAGTGGATGTTCACTGCCTGGTCGATTGCTTTCTTCGCTACCCTTGCTGAAATCGTTGTCGGTATCTTCGCCATCTTCAGCCGCTGGGGAAGTTTTGTTACCACCATCGTCTCTAGTGTAAGTCACTCTAGTTTTTCTATATCGAGACAACATCTAATATTCTTTAGGTTTCTTCCGTCTTCGTTATCGCTGCAGCTATCACCTCGACGGCCCTCTATGGCACTCTCGTTGGCGCCTTCAACTCCGTTCTCAAGCCATACAACATCGACGCCTCCATGGGTAAGAAGATGTTGACAGTAAATTGGCTTGCGGTCGCCTTCTCCCTCGGAGCCGGTCTTTTCTGGCTCGTCTCTACCTGTTGTTGCTCCGGCAAGTCCAGCCAAAAGAAGGTTGTCGCGGAAAAGACACCCTACACTTACGAGCGAGTTGCAAGCCCTTACCTTGGTGCCCAGGGCAATGACGTCCACATGAACCAAATGAACAACGGCCATGGCCAATCTGGTAACGCCTACGAGCCTTTCAGACACCAGGGTTCTCACAACGTTTAAATGGAGTGGTTGCTTCTTTTTGTTTCTAGCCGCCAAACAATTGGAGGATATAATACATGAGTAAGAGAGTCATATTAGAAGAAGACGGGGAGGATGATAAGCTTGGTTATTTCCAAGTAAATGAACTTTTCACTGGTATATTTATCGTGTGCCAGCATGACTTGGTCTTGGATTTTGCGAGTCTCGGGGTTTTATATCCATTACATGAGGGCGTTTAAAGGGCTGACTTTTATTTTGATCCCCTACCTGCATTTGTAGTTTTTAAATCTGATCGAATCTTTGGAAAGACTAGAATCATGTCGTTATAGATGAAGTTTCTGTCTTGAAGACATGACAAATTAAGAACGAAGTGTATTTTAAAAACTCAGAATTCTAGATGGACCAATGTAGTCAGATATGTGACGTACGCTATTCCTTCTACTAATCATTTGTGGCGAATAATATTTGGTCTATCTCCATCTATTCGTCTATCCAGTCCAGTATATACGTCCAGGCTCCTGGCAAACCAATAAGGCAACCCCCAATCCTTACCTTCTTTTCCTTTTCCTCTTACTTCCTTTCTCCCAGAACCCTCAACACCATCCCCGCAACTACCTCCGCCCGCTCAATAGGTACTTCATGTCCGGCCCCTTGCACAACATTGATGAACCACTCCCTACCCTCCACTGCACCTCCTTCGCCCAGTGCCACTCTCGCATCCTCGATCACCTCGTCTGCTAGAATTATGGGGTCTGTTTCTCCTAGTATCATTAATATTTTATTGGGAGGCCGAGGAGATATGGAAGCAGCAGATGCCCTTGCTCCTAAAAGACGATATGTAGCATATTGGTCATGGATAGGGGCCGATTGAATGGAGGATATGAAGGCAGGGATAAAAGCATCATGGTGCCGTATCTGCCAATTCACCACATTGGCGATCGTACTGTTTTGATTCCCGGGGAGTAACACTGTTGGGCGTGAGGTATATAGTGCCGGGGTTTGGAGACCAGCTTTTCTAGGTTCGTGGAGCCTATCCTCTGATGACGTAGGAATGGATTCGGGTTCTACACTCGTTTTCGTCTCCTCGTCACTAGACCCGGAGGTTGGAGACCATAACCGTCTTCCAACAATCCATTTTCGGACTTCTTCAAGACCCCATATCCACCCCCATAATGACGAATATAATACCCGACTTTTCCACGTGATATGTCTCCGTCTAATCAATCCTCCTGGTGCAACTAAGATTAAGTGGTGTATCATGCTGGGGAAATAGGTTACGAAGTCGGCAGCTAGACAGCCGCCGAGGGAATAACCCAGGAGTGAGAAGCCGGTGGTGGTCCAGGGGAGGGGGGATGATGTTACACAGGTGAGGAGTTGGACGTAAGTGAGGGATGTGGTAGAAGGGTGGGTATGCAGTGTAGGGGCGGAGGAATAACCGCGGCCGAAGAGGTCTGTTGGGTGTGTGTGAGTGGTGAGCGGGCTAGGAGAATGTATGGTATTGGTTTAAGGAGATGGACGAGGATCATCGATGGTTTAGTTGGGATATAATAGAAACGTCACAGATAGATGAAAGCGATGGTGGGTTGACATGAAGTAAATTTTTTTTATATCGACTATTTTTGAGGTTCTAAGAATACGGAAGATAGATGTTCGAGTTTTATATAAACATATACGCGTATTGGAGAAATTGGAGAAGTTGTGAATTGTCAACCTACCGAATAGCATCACTCTACATCCTCCTTCTACAAGCTTATGTGCTAGTTCGCCAAGAGCAATTGAGGGAGTACTGATACCATGAATCAAAAGGACCTTTGGGCCATCCTCGGGGCCCCATTCATACACCCGAGTGCTGCCGTACGGTGAGTTGACGTCGCGGGCGCCAGGCAGAGCATCGGGAGGGTAGGGCAGGTGCCGAATGTCGTCCTCGGTTAAAAATGGCAGGACGGTGTCCCGTGGGGAAGGAACAACACCCGGGGTTTTGGGTTGGAGGGAGTCGGTCAGGGTCTTGCGTATGATGTAGATGCCAACTGCAGCGGTTGTCGCAGCCAAGGACAAGAGAGGGAAATGAGGGCGAAGAGATTGCGGTCCCATTGCAGTAGGGATGGGCATCGTTGACGTAGCAAGGATTGGCGTGCGATATGCGATATGTCAAGGGGGTCGAAGAGGGGGCTATGGCATCAGGCGGGTGGCACACACGGCCAGAGAGAGGGCGAGCGAGGGAGGAGGGAGAACGAGAGGGAATCAGAGTGAATGTATGTATAAATAAGCATGGCCTGCTCGCTGGAGTTAATTTAGGGCCTGCGTCTTTGATCGCGCTCTCGTCTGTAAAAAGACCCGTGTCGAGTGATCGGCTGCTAGGATTTCCATGCCCGTGGAATGCGCCACACTCTGTTTACCTAGGTAGCACTCTCCAAGGGGCTAGCCACACATGATGCACTCTCGTGGCGCCCTCCAGTTTCATCGCTCTCTCCATCGTGAAGCTGCATGTTTTTGTTGTGTTGCGCGGCCTGTTTAGCTTCTTCCTGCTGGTGCACGCCGCAAATCTCCTCTGGCTGCTCTGCTGCAGCGACCGGCCCTATCTCTAGTCATCGCCATCCGCGTTTGGCCAAAACCATACGCTTCCAGCAGTCGAGCAGCGTCGCGGAGCCAAGCACTGGGCATACGCCTGGTGTGCTAGTCTCTTGGGCTCTTGGTGGCTGAGCGGTGTCCCAAGCTGACCCCGTCCTGTTCTCTTGCTAAACCACGGTCACTGCCACTGCCACTGCTGACTGCGGTGCTATTCTCTCCAATTCAATCGGCTGGTCTTTGTCCTTGTCCTTGTGTGCGACCCTGAATCGCCGCCCTGCAACACAACCGCCTTTTAGCAGTCTGGCATCCCTCCTTCTCCACCTCCTTCCCTTCTTCTTCTTCTTCTCCGTCGCGCGTCCTCTCCGGAAGAGCCGCATGTTTGAAACTCCTCCCTCACCAACCACCATCCGCTCCTCTCTGCCCGCTGCCGCCGTCTAACCTTCACCTTCATCTTCCTCGGTTTCCTTCTCTTGTAGATATAGAACTCAATACAGCTCCGTTCCTTCTGAAGCGCTAGGCAAAGGCTACAAGCTCCTGTTGTTACTAAGCTGGAGAGGTAGTTTGGCATGGACGGTTATCTTCCCGAGAGACTGCCTTTTTCCAAGCAGAGGCTGCCCAAGAAAGTCATCTTCTCGTGCGTCTGTCCCGGCAGCCCTTCTTCTAGAACTACCCGTCCATGGTGAATGTTTGGAGCTGACTTGATGATGCAGGTACATCCTCGACTATGTTATTATAGTGTATGGCTCCCCCATCCCCCGTCGCGACTTGCCGCAGCCACGCGATCTCCTTCCCAACCCGTCATTTCCTCCGCTAACCTAAACGCCGCGCTCCTTCAGGGTCCTCATCGTCACTTTCACTGTCATCGACGCCGTCAATGGCTTCCGCCAACCCTTCTCCCTCGCCAATTATACCCTACACTACCCATATGCCGTCCACGAAAGGATACCAGTCCCTCAACTCTGTGTCATCGCGATTCTTGCTCCTGCCCTTATAATCGCCTTCTACACTTTGGTCATTGATGGCTTGTTCTCGCATCAGTCGGAACAGCCTTCCTCTGGAGGTGGCAGGAGACGTATGACGGGCAGATACAGGTTGAAGGACAGACTATGGGAGCTCAATTGCGGTTTTCTGGGGTTGATGTTGGGCGTATGCGCTGCATTCACAATCACGGGTATGTCGTTTGGGATGTCCAAGTTCAGAATATGAAGCTGATGGTTATTTAGGAGCTTTGAAGAATGCCATTGGAAAGCCTAGGCCAGATCTCATAGATAGGTACAGAGAGGGTATTTTGCAAAACTGAAATGTGTTAGCTAACCTATGCCAGATGCCAGCCAAATACCGATACGGACCCTCCTCTTAAATTGTCGGTTCACACTATTTGCACGCAAAAAGACAACCATATCCTCAAAGATGGATTCAGAAGTTTTCCATCTGGACATAGTAGCAGTATATCTCCAAATTAGGTCACATAATTTTTACAATTACTAATGAGCTCCAGCTGCTTTCGCCGGTCTCTACTACCTCTCCCTTTACCTTGCGGCCAAACTACATGTCTTGGACTCTAAGGGTGAAGTCTGGAAGGCATTCATCGTAATGGTCCCTACATTAGCCGCTGCACTTGTCGCCGGATCTCGTATCATGGATGCACGTCACCATCCTTTCGATGTTCTCTCGGGAAGTTTGTTAGGCATCCTTTGTGCATGGGGAGCATACCGACAATATTTCCCTCCAGTATCAGAAACATGGCGTAAAGGCAGAGCCTACCCTATTCGCAGCTGGGGCCGCGAACCTGAACCGCCAAATATGGGTAACGGCAACATCGGCCGCACATTCACAGATATGACCGACACTGAGCTTCTCCGTTCAACCCCCAAACCAGGAGATGAAGAACGAGCAGTTGCATCTGGCTTTGCTGGACCCCCCGCGACAGCCGACAACGACCACAATGGCAACGTCTTCCGGCAACAAATATCTGCTTCGCAGCGTCGACGAGAAGAAGAGCAAGGATACCGCGGGCCACCGTCATCCACTTACAGCGCTCCAGCTCCCGAACGCACCCTCTCCTCCCGCGTAGGAACCTACCAAGAAACTCTGCCCTCCACGAACCCGTTCAACAATCCCCGCACGCTCTCCGGCCGGACAGCCCGCACCGCCCGCACCGACGACTACTACTCGTCTTCATCGGAAGATGACTTGCACTACGAAATGCAGCCCAAGTATCCCGCCACCCAGCAACGGCAGTACGACCCCGTAAATCCTGCTTATGCGGATACATCGTATAATTCTGGAGCCGTAAGCCCAGTCCCAGCGCCTTTGTCTGTAGCAGGTACTGGTCCAGGTCTAAGGTCGAACACGCCATTAGCGCCGCTTCACGAAACAGGGGATCTGGGAGAGTCGAACAGGAGCCCACCACCGCCGGTACCACCTCATGCGGCGGGAACTACGGGTCAGATGTGAGGGGGAGATGCTTTGTATTCTGAAAGAAATGCGTGCTTATTTTGAGCGGTTGCGGTATTCACTGCTATTACCACTATTGCTACTACTCTAGCGATCAAGGAGATTACGGAATTTTAACGTAGTTCGGGATGATGATCCGACCTATTTTTTTTAGATCAACTTTTTCAACGATGACACCCTTCTTTTTTTGTTTTATTTGTTATCCATACTTGAACAGGTTCATATTTTTTTTGCTTTCGTGCATGTGTGCTTGCTTGTCACATACCCATTATTTGGATACTATTCTTTTCTATAACGCTTGCTGGGAGGACCGTTTTGGTGGGAAGTAGGTGGAATTGGAATTGTAAGATTATTGATGGTGGCGGTTGATTGGGTAGCGGGGTCTATATATTTCATTTTACCTTCTTTTTTTCGCTTTTTCACTTTATCTTGGTGGATGTATATATATACATATATATATATGTGGTATATTTATATATTTGAATATTGCGTATCTATCTATTATGCACTATTCTTATGGATGTTAAAATGATAACAGTACACTCAAGCAATGGAGCCATCATGTTGACTGGATTTTCTACTATGAGGATTATAACTGTGACCATGACTGATGATTTTCGGTGATAACATGCATACGTACGATCAACCAATCAATTTGGTCAATAGATTTTACGGAAATAAGAGTATGAAGATTAGATACGTGCATAGTAATGAGATATTATTAAACCGTATATAGTAGCATATTGATACATTCCTCTCGGCCGTATCCTGGTTGGTTCCTTGAAGCTGAATATTTTCCTTCTCTCGACCGAGAAAGTGTTCAAGGATTTTTTTTTAAAAAAAAATTTCCGGGAATAGGAGATATAGTGAGATTTTAAGCTGATAGATGGTGGTATTTTCCATGTGTAGATGTTGATAGCGCTTGGGTTTGGGGGCCAGGATTTGTAGAAGATGGGGCGTGTGGTTAGCTTTTTGCGTTGCGTGAATTGGTATGAGTTTTGATAGACACGTATGGATATGTCTGTCTGTGGTTTATCTGGATCTTTATGTAGTAAGTGTTGTGGAGAATCTCCTTATGGTGTCAGGGGAGCTTCCCTTGTTTCTGGAGTATGGATGGCTATATTACTACTTATCATAACTTAGACTAGTTAGTTGGACTTGTATGTCAAACTTCAGCAGTGCAATATATTGAGGGTGCTAGTCGTATGGGATGACCAAAAATGATTATTCCATTTCGTTGGTATGATGGTCTTCCGAAAATGTTGGACAAGTGAGTGTGTAAATATAGCCCCATTCATTCTAGATATCAGATGGTTCACAAGGCTGAGTGTAATGTAACCACTTGATATTCGTTGGGGAGTTAATTGTATGAAGGTTGTAGCAATGTATACAGGGTTCGAAAAGCCTCGACAGAGGAGGTTTTGCGCTGAGAAGCTGTATCGTGAAAGGAGTTAATGGAACTGAGGAATCGGATATGATGGATATTGGTTTCGTCTGGACTTTGGAGAGGCGGTAGTGACTTAAGTACCATGAGTTGGAGTTGTTTGCTTGCTTGTAGTTTCAGGTGTTCTAAGTCATATTTCCTAGAGAGGACAGTTTAGCTGTACGCAAAAGAACAATGGGGAGGGCGGGATTAGAAGTATGTAGTTTGTTCTCTGGGGAGATGTAGATAATGTAGATTCGGTGTATAGAAGGGATTGAGTGCGTTCTTGGGTTAAATATCGGAGCATGTGAGGTTCTCGTCGAGACTTCTTTAGTCCTCGGGCTAGTTGGGGAAATAGGAAGAAGCTCGCATTATTCAACGCAATCGCCTCGCATAACCTATAATCTATGTTTTTTATACATTAACATTACAATACTAGACAAACTATGCTCTACACTTGGAAGGGAATAAATACCTTTGGTTCTCTTAAGTTGGTTCATACGTCTCTTGAGGGTAAGAGTCTGTATCCGAAAATACAAACTCCTTCACAGGGGCATCCTCTCTCGGTGCATAGGTAAGCGTTTCGGAAGGTATGAGTGATCAATGTTGATAATCATGTCTCATATGTACCTGGATTAGGAAATAGAAGCAGTCTATCAATCATAACATCCTCGTAGAAACAGCGTTTACCTGGATATGTTTGATTCCGTTATTGTCCAAATAAAGACCATTCCCCTGAGCAACAAGGTCTCAGGAGAATGTCTACAACGGGCGTAACCCATGCGTTTATGGATATCGGTAAAGTATCAAGAAGTCTCTGTGATACTTGTCAGCTCTTAACTGTACATGGTGGAAATTACGAGGACATGGAAGAAGAGCGATGTACATACAGACACATCACAGGTAAGAAGTAAGATGGACAACGACAAGATTGGTGATGAGGGTACGTGCGGAATAAGCTATTGCGACATGCATCATCCGTGGAGTCGACCGAGAAATGCATGTACAAGACAAGGCAAGGCACGGGAAGGCGTCTCAAGCGCCAAACGAGCATTTTTTCAGCCCCAACCCGAGATACGGGGACTGCGAGATGCGAATGGTAAAGATGGGTTGTTTGCACAAGGCCGTCAGTTGCTATTTTTGCACTTTCCGCTGCACTCGATCGGTGACAAGACATGAATGAAAGGTAAATGAGCTTCAAACACAAGCCTTCGCTTTGAGCTACTGATAATCCAGGTCAGAAACCGGTGAGACGAATGGAGTTGCTCGAGGTCTTCTGCTCCAATAGGGAATTAACCTTGAGTTGTGATCAACGTGCAATTGGTGATGACCCCAAAGCACGGAGCAATATCCCTGAGCGTGATATCTCCCCACTGGTTCGCTGTCATAAGCGGTGAACAATCTGCTCGCCTCAAGGCAAAGTCCATGTGCTCCAAAAACTAGGGCATTTTATCATCGTGGTCGCTTCGAGGCTGTAGTGTGTGTGTAGTCAAGGTATAGAATCCTTCCTTAACATACCGGAATATAGTGAGATAGCGGATGCAGACATCCTCTGACGAATTGCAGCATCTTCCTCTTAAACGGCGCAAATAAGCGCAATGTGCAAAATACTACGGCTGACAGGTCAAGGGCATCGGTTTCCCGACCATGTACTTCTGCCTCTCAGCTTCTGTCTAAATGTGGATCTAAACAGCAAACAGCATGGTCTCGGGTCCAAAACACCGGGTCACCATCATTGGAGTATGGGGAATAATCCGTCAGACCATTCTCCGCAAGCATTGACGAAAAGAGGATGTTGACGAGAGAAAGATTGCCCTCTTTACTGGCAGAATTGCTGGCACTGTACTTCGCCAGCTAGCGAGGCAGACCTCTTTTTCCATTCATTATGCGAGTTTGCTATACGAGTACGCGTATATAGGCGAGGGAGTTGTTGATCTGAGCCTTGAAAATAGGCAAAGATGGTAGTCTCGACTGACAGACTGCATCGTTTCTTGACGGATGGACGTGGGCGGTGGTGGAGAAGGGATGAGCTAGCTAGTGCTTCCTTCGCCGGCAGCGCATCCAATTTGGTGATTTGGATGCATTGCGAGGTAATATGCTGACCTGTGATGACTCAAGTCCCACGAGCAACGAGGGAATATATGGGTTACAAGACCATTCCCTCCACGTGCAGCTAGCAGGTGCGATAAACCTAGCCACGGGCCTTCTACGGGCATCGAAATATCAAGTGAATGCAAGATGCTCTATGAGCCATGGTGAGAAAGCCCAGTACACGACATTCAATAGAGGAACATAGCATAACGTGGGTAGGCTCAGTGTCAAACGTCCATTAGGCATAGGGGGCAAGGAGAGTTGCCCACAAGCGGCAAGAGGGCAGAGCAAAGCAATTTAGCAACGATTGCAATTGGGAGAGGACGTACACTGCAAGAGGAAAAGGCTCACTGCTCTTCCAGCGATTAGGTTTAGTGATGACGAGGCTTAGAGGACACAGGCTCAAGAAATGTCAGCCTCGGGACGATAGGTCCGATCTTACTTTATTACCATGCTTTTGGCGGTGGAGGAGAGGTGCTTTTGGGGAGACGAGGGTGCTTTTGAATGACCCCCAACCCACGACTTTTCCCGATCATGGTCGATCCAGTGCAGTGCTGCTGATGCACGCAAAGGGGCCCCAACCGAAAACGGTCTGGCTTGAAACACGGCCAGCGTTAGTCATCGTATCCGGCGAGGGTGCTGCTACGTTACAGGCAACGATGGCGGAACCCATGCCGAGTTGGACTTTGGCGGGTGCAAGCAAGCAGTTGCCCTTGTTTCAGGCGTCCGGCTCCAGCGTCACGGTACTTGGGGGGAGGGG
>AJFL01001002.1:0-14935 GCA_000467735.1 Rhytidhysteron rufulum CBS 306.38 | reverse complement strand
GTCCACTACCCCCCCGCTCCACCCACCACCTCCTCCCCCTCAACCTCCCCAGCCTCCTCCCCAACACAACAAGGCGTAGGCCCCCACAAAGATTCCTCCGGCTGGTGGACCTTCCTCCTACAAGCCTCACCCCCTGAAGTCAAAGGTTTACAGGCACTGAATAAGAGTGGAGATTGGATCGATATCCCCAATATCCCGGGGACTTTCGTCGTGAATATCGGGCAAGCGTTCGAGGTGGTTACGAATGGTGTTTGTAAAGCCACCACGCATAGAGTCGTTATGGAGAATGATGGCACAACCAAACCGACAGATCGGTACTCGGTACCGTTTTTTCAGGGTGTTAGGAGGGATTTGACGAAGGAGGAGGCGGTGGGGACGCTGAAGAGTCATTTTGAGGGGAAGGGGTGGAGGGATGGGAGGGAGAGTGAGGAGGGGAGGGTGATTGATTCGGCGTTTTTGAGGGGCAAGTATGATACGTGGGGGGAGAGTCAGTTGAGGACCAAAGTTAGGAGTCATCGGGATGTGGGGAGGAAGTTTTATGCGGATGTGTATGAAAAGTATATTGGTGATGATTGAGTGGGGTTTGAAGGAGTATGCATGAGAGCCATGTTAGAATGGATAGCAGGGGCTATTCGGGCTGAGAGGTAAAAGGAACATTGGCGGACCATATTCATGTCTCATCTACGCTATTTTTTCTTCTCATCACCCAAGTTCAATCATACTACTTTGTTATTTTGCCTCTTGCGACATACTACTCACTTTGATCTCAACACCCTCATACTACCCTCCTTCTCTCGAATTAAGTTATTCAATTTCCTAATCTCCGTCCAACGACTCAACCCTCCCATCTCAAGAATATTCATCTTTCGCATCTTTCCACTCGGATTCCCAATAATCACCGCTTTCCAATCCTCTTTAACAGGTTTTCCATTCTTCTCCGAAGCCACCGAGTCCTTTCGCGTCCCGAATATATGATTGGGTATGACCTGAACTTGGGCAAAACGCCATAGAACAGCGGTAAGAAGAATGGTAATGGCGAAGAGAATCCCTGCCGTAACACCGGTGGAGGCTTGTGCGCCTAGGTTGCGGGTCATGAAACCACCCACTAATGTCGCCATGGCCGCAAGAACGAAAGAAATCGTCTGAGATGCAAAAATGCCTGCCGTCACACGCGGGAAGCTCGAGTAATTTGTTCTTCTTCGTCGATCCTCCACAGCCATACTCTGCAGTCGATGTTTGGTATTCACCCCGGGTTGAAGATCGCAGGTATCATACACTTCCATGATGAGACCAAGGCATTCAGCGATTGCCAAAATAGAGAGAAACCCGACAGCGCCGGCAAAAGCAATGGGAACCATGAAAGGTCTTGGTCTACCAGCAGAAGATACGGTGTACGCAATTCCCATCAAAGGTAACGTCAAAGTGAAGATGCATCGACGGACAAGATGCGAGGACCAAGTGACTTGTGTCTCGAACGTCATGCTGTCAGATCGAGGGCCCTGTTTACGGTCTCTACTGAAGATACCGGCTTTTGTAAGTGGGACCGCCAGGAGTGCTCCGATGGCAATACTTATGACTCCAGCACCCACATAGCGTGGTTGCCATCTATAATCCCTCGAGAGGAGAGCACCTAGGAGCTAAAGGCAAGTCAGCTAAGCTGTGAGTATGGGCCAGGTCTTCCCACTAACCACTATGATGAGGACAATTTGAGCATAAATCCAAGCCAGGTAAATAGCCAAGATTGAAAACCCAACTTGACACATCATCATGCCGCTGAGTTTTATACCTGCCCACATTTCCTCAAACCAGTACCTTGGCCCTTCGGTAGACATATGCAATTTGATCTCGCCACGAGCCACTCTCCGTAAGATGAATTGTTGATCTCTATCGTAGACTTCCGTTACAGATTTGCGATAGCTCGACCGTCGGGTTTCTGGAGCGACTATGTTCATGAATAGTGCGGCAGCTAACAAAATGACAACAATGTAAAAACCCCAGTCTGGATTGAGATGCTCAATGATAGCCGCGCCTATCATGAATCCGACCGCAAGCGATCCAATGGAACACCAAGACCAGATTCCAAGCCAGAGTCCCATGCCACCTCCATGGCGTCGAACGTCTGCAGGTGTAGCGAATTCCTGATGGGGATGTTTACTTTGGAGTGATGCGCCAAAGAGGTCAAGCAAGGTAGCCAGGAAGTTGACGTTTGCAAACCCCAAAGAAAGACCTGAAAATCCACGGGCCAAAAGTAGTCCGGTTCTGAAGCCTACTTGAAGAGGAGAACGGTTTTCTCCAACTAGTATTGCCTGGGGGAATTGAAGAGGGAGAGTAAGGGCCAGGCCCGCCAGTACGTAGGGTTTTCGGCCATGTAGAAGTGGTAACGGCCATGCAATGAAGGTAGACACAGCGATACCGAGATACAGTCTTTATATCAAAATCAGTTTTGCAGGGTGAGAGAGATCGAGAGAGAGAATTCCACTTACGCAACGTTCCCAACAATTATAACGTGATGCTCATCAGCTAGCTTGTACTGTATTCGAGGGACTTCACCGGCCTACAGTCTATCAGTAGCGAGTTGAGGCCATGTGGAACAACACCCACATATATTCCAACAATAATGCCAAGCAGAGATGTGTTGATACAAGCAATCGTAGCGGTTATCCGCTTCTTTGTAGTGCTCCAGTTTCGCGCAACAGGTTGCCGCTGATGACGGCGATGGAAACTAAGGGTATGGGCTCGAATTTGATCACGAACATTCATTTCACCAATTCGTTTCACGTATATGTCATCAGGACCGTTGGCGGCGCTTGCTCTTCTTGCTGTTGGACCCCATAACGTCATGGAATCATCAAAACCGTTAAGCATCATATCATCGTGTTTAAACGTTGAAGATCTGTGTCTATGCTTTTTCCGAGGCGCCTCATCTCCTAAGCTTCTATGTCGCCTTGCTCGACGATGACGATGTTGTTCCTTGTCCGATTCGGAGCGAGATCTCGTACGGCCCCGAGGGGGATCCTGAATAACCGGTCGTACTAAGTAATCTACATGATCTCGCGTCGTATTGTGGACTAAGGTTAGCTCGGTCGGCATGAGTGGCACTGTGCTACTTTTAGAAGCCGAACTTTCGGATGAAGAGGATGACTGAATCGAGCGTCTCCTTGGGTCAGGATACGCAAAGTCGATAGCAACGGATTGCTCTCGTGGATCTGCTGAGCGTCTTTCATCAATTGGGATCACAAAATCGCCATTTCTCCCCCCGGGGCTATGGTCGTTCTCGTCCCAGGATATATGCTGTGGCGCACTTTGAGGGGCGGTCATATGGGGAGAATCACCCCCATGAGAGCTGACAGAAGAGGGGGGAGTTGAGGATGACTCTGAAGAATTATCAGATAGCGGCAGTGGTTCCACGACACGCAAGATGTGATGTGTGGAAGCAGTAGACGCCCGCCTAAGCGCGGTTTTGGCATCTTCGAGTATTTCTGCCGCCTCTTCGGGCTTCCCATGATCAACAGCTTGTTCGGCAACATCAATCGCTTGCTGAACAAGGTCTTCAAGGCTGTCGATTGCCTTGTCTAACTGTGCCTCCCTGGATGTTTGGCTCGAGGGATATAGGATGGCTGGCGTTGGTGAAATCACCTGTGAAGTTCCTGCTGGCACTGGTTCCAAGGCCGGCATGCGCTTGTGTGATGGTTTGTGTTTCGGGTATCTATCTGGACTCTGAAGATGTACAGGAAGTGGGTTGAGGCTGTTTCTCCGAGGTTGAGCTTGAGTGCGAGATATCGCCGACGAATTGGAGGGGGCAGGCGATGTCCTGACTCGTGGAGAGGGGGAGGGAAATGGAGGTGTAACGGGCTGCTTTTGCGTCACAGCAACGGCCTTTTCGGAATGAGGATGTCCAGTCGATCTCCTTCTGGATACTGATGATGCACCATTCTTGCTTGACGTCGATGCTCGACGATGGATTTGCATGGTGGGCGGGGCGACCCGCAGACTAGCTGTAGATCCGCGTGGTCGAGCAGGTGGACCAGACGTCAGAGGATGCGCCGGGCTATCCTTTGGTAATGGTGACGACGAGGTGGACGATCGAGGGCCTTCACTGTCCGATCTGAATGCACCCGGGATGTTGTGGTCGGTGTTTGCAGCTCTCCACGGTCCATCAAGCCAGGGCAGTTTATTCTTGTGATACTTCAGCCGTGTCGAAGACGTCTTCGCTCGGCTGGAAATGGTGGGTTTCGATAGAGTAGCATCGCGCTCTTTGCTGCTACTCATGTCTGGAAGTGGGAGAGAGGTGGTTCGGATGCTATTGGTATCGTTCTTGGTGTAGATGGACATCAGGTGAAAGGTACGTGCTTGGCACGGTCAAAGTTGAGCAGTGCGTTGCATGTAGAATGTAGCGGTCGCGATAGTATCGAGGTTTGGCCAGCCTGTGTAGGAAAGAAAGTGACGCAGTGAGCCGGTAGAAAATAAACGGGTGATTAGAAGCTGGCCAAGAGGAGGTCAATATGGCTGTAAGGATGATAGGATGAGATAGAGGATGAAAGGATGAGAGTGATGCATGAGTGAGAGTGCGAGAGTGCGAGAGAGATGTTTGTTTGGTTTACATTCAAACCTCTGATGTCGGTGCTTGGCCGCTCCTCCTTCTTTCGGAACATGACGGCTAACAATACAACATCGTCAAACCTGCCCATCACCAATTTCTGCCCCGAGGACGCATTCTACCATCTATATCAACTTACACTGGAACTTATGCTGAGATCAAATCATGCAAATACGCTAAACACAATGCTATTTCGACCAGTCTACAGACGTGCACCACCGTTTCCGGATCCGCTCAATGCCTGGAGCACCGTCTCCGTCATCCTGATAACCTTCTCTTCCTCAAGTCTCCTAGCTACAAGCTGCAAGCTCACAGGCATGCCATCGACTGCATCGGATTTATCTAATACCGATTAGTTCAAGGTTCTTCATAGGAGAAGAGCGGCTTACAAATGCTTCGGATTTCCTTGTCCACCTCGCTCAATGGTTCAGATGGAGGGTATTCCTTATCCTTCTCTTTATCCGCAGCGATGCCGGTGGGAAAGGAGATGGTGGAGTAGTCCAGGATATTGTACACACCAGTGTATCCTACATGTTTGAATTGCCCATTATCGATGGAGCTAAAGGGTGTAGTTGGCGCTGATTATTGTAAGTCAATGCCAGAAAGTGTTGCAGGCAAACAGTGCTCACCAAGAATAGCATCGAGACCATCTATCGCATTCCACTGATCAAGATATTTCTTCTGAAACTCCGTCCGCTCCAAGTGCAACTGCCACATATCATAGACGCCGATTTCCTTCGCGTTGGCATAGGCTTCCATCTCGGGGCGGAAAGGTTCTCCGGTAGGCTCAAGAATCTTCCTCACCGTCTTTCCACCATCAGCTAGGAACATGCGCGCCAGAATGTCAAGTCCTTGGGTATGTAGGCTAGAATCCCATTCAACGACGTCATGACCTGCTTGTTTTAATTTCTCCACAGATTCCTTCAACGCTCTTTGTACGGGAGGGGTGGGGATAACCATCCCATCGTTCCATAGGATCGCAATCTTCAACTTCTTCCCTGTCTCCACCGCTCGCCATGGGATAGGAAGGCACCTTGGGTCGCGAAGCCAGGGTTGAGAGTCGACCACGGTTTTCGAAAACAAGGCAATCTCTTGCAGATTCCTTGCCATGGGTCCATTGACACTCTGGACGGCCTCTTGTCCCGCAAGACCGGAGCGTGCTCGAAGGGTTGGGAAGCGTCCGAAGGATGGGCGAAGGGTGAATATTCCCGTGCAGGCAGCTGGAATGCGAAGGGAGCCGCCTGTACTACCGGTCAGTCATGAGGCGCCGAGTTACATTGATGATCAAACGTACCGATATCTGTGCCAACACCAAGGGCGCTTCCACCGAAGGCTATCAGAGCCGACTCACCCCCCGACGATCCACCAGAGGTCAACGCCCTATTCAGCGGGTTCACTGTCCGCCCGAAAACATTGTTGACCGACTCTGCAATCATCATAGCCGTGGGCACATTCGTCTTGACGTAGAAGACTGCGCCAGCATCGCGCAGGAGCTCCACGAGGACGCTGTCATAGGTTTGCGGGTCATTCACCCAAGCGGTAAACCCAACGGTGCTGTCCTTCCCGACCAAGTTGAAGTTATCCTTTAACGAGATAGGCAAGCCATGGAGAGGGCCGACGGTCTTACCCGTCTTTCGGAGATGGTCATCGAGGGCTTTCGCGGAGGCGATGGCTTCATCGAAGAAGGCTTCAGAGAGACAATTGGTCTGTTGGGCGCGTACAGTTAGCGATTGCCAGTGTCTACGGATGCATTGGGGGAGCTTACCAGCTGATGGGCTACGGCTGCGCGTTTGCAGAAGGCGCGGGTGACGTGTTCGGAGGTCCATGTGGTGTCGGCAATGTTTTTCAAGATGTCGGGAGCGGCAGTAGAGGTGATTTCCAGTTCACTCTCGGTGAACCACTTGGAGGTGACGGGGAACTGGCTGATGTCGAGCTGGGAATCGGGGGGGAGGAGGTGGGCAGGGATGCGCAAGTCGGGCGGGATGGAGGCGAGCAGGCCGGCTCGTTTGGCGGTGGCAGCCTCGGCCCAGAGCGTCTGCTGTGTTGCCGTTGTTGCTGCCGTCATGACTGATCTGCTCCAGCTATTCTGCTACCACAATATCGCACCTCACATCAAATCGCTTCTCCCGACGCCTTATAAAAGCAATGGACAACGGCAGCATCGCCGATAGCTGCAAGAGCACCGACCATGGCCATTATATCATTCCCGCACGCCGCTGGGCTGGTAGTGCGAGTGATGGCGCCAGCAAATGCACCACACATGCCCCCCGTCCTCCCCACATCGCCCACCAGCCCACGCCGTCTCCAGCGCCGACTACACCCCGCGGTTGGCTACGCTAAAAGTTTTCCCTCTCCCCTCTGCTGTCTGACTGCCCTAAGCCTCGGGGCCTTCCTTGCAGCTGTCTTGCCTCTATTGATCCTACAGCTCCTTTCCCCTCATGTTATCTTGACCACCTGCAGTCAATTCACGGTTTAAGCGGCACCTCCATGCATCCATATACCGAAACGAGCACTGCTGCCCCCTCCCGCTCCTGATCCGAAAGCCAACATCTCGCTGATCCGTCGTATCCTTCGAGTCATCCTTGCTGGCCTGCCATTATCTATCACTTGGCTTGCTATCTGCACCCCGGACTAGCTCCATCACAGCCATCCCAACCCCCTGCCATATACAGATATAGATACAGATACAGACACAGATACAGACACAGATACAGATACATGGCATTGCAACTTGCCAGACCAGAACATTCACCCACCCCTCCTCTCGCCCCTGCCTCCTATCACAATGGCTTCGGGGTTTATCGCCTACCTTCGCGGTAATGGCACCGATCCTGCAGAGAGAAAGCTTATTCGGAAGCTTGATTTCTTCATCCTGACCTTTTGCTGTCTCATGTATTTCCTGAACTACGCATGTATATCCCCACCCACCATTTTCAACCCCCTTCTAATTGTTAACAGCTTGATCGATCGAACCTATCAAATGCATATGGTACACACTCCACCCTAATTGAATTGATTTCATCGCTGATTTTCCTTAGTCTCTGGGATGAAAGAAGAGCTCAATTTCAAAGGGAATGAATTAAATCAGATAAACACCGTTTTCACCGTAGGGTAGGTATCAGTGCCCAATGTCCTGCTTATTTTTGTTAATGTCCTCTCAGGTACACGATTGGTCAAGTGCCATGTAATATTGCGCTATATTACATCAAACCTCGCATCTTTTTTCCACTGATGATGCTGGTGTGGGGTGGGTTGACAATGGTCACTGCTGGTACCCACAGCCCTCAAGGGATCATGGCCATACGTTTCTTCCAGGGCATTGCCGAGGCAAGTACCTTTGTTGGCACTCATTACATCTTAGGATCCTGGTATACCGAGAAAGAGCTTGGGAAACGCAGTGGCATATTCACAGCATCCGGCCTCGCAGGTACCATGATCGGTGGCTTCATCCAGACCGGCATTCACTCCTCCATGGATGGCTTGAGCGGTTTGTCTGGTTGGCGCTACTTGTTCTTGATCGATGGCTTGATGGTAATCCCGGTCGCACTCTACGGCTTCTTCTTATTCCCCAACACCCCAAGCACAACCACCGCCCCGTATCTCAACGCCGAAGAGCGCGCTCTCGCCATGTCCCGCGTACCCGAAGTAGACGAACGTACCCCCATTTCCTGGTCTTTCCTTAAGCGGTGCTTCAGCTCGTGGTACTGGTATGGCTTCACCATGCTATGGGTCATCGCCGGAGAAACCGAGTCCTTCTCCTCCAACTCCCTTCTCGCGCTCTACATGAAAGCGCATCCAACTCACAAATACACCGTTTCCCAACTTAACAACTACCCCACCGGCGTCCCTGCCGTCGGCATCATCTCCACCCTTTTCTGGGCCACCTTGACTGATTACTTGGGAGGCCGCCGCTACCTCGTCGGCTACTGGATCGCTATAACCGGCATTGCCACTTCCGCCATGATCCTCGCACACGACCCCACCTCTACCTCCATCTACTTCGGCGCCTACTACTGGGCCGGCTCCGTGTACGCCTGCCAAGCGACCTTCTTCGCCTGGGCCAATGACGTCTTGAGATACGAAGAGGATTCGCTGCGTGCGGTCGTTATCGCTAGTATGAACATGGGGAATAATGCTGTCAATGCCTGGTGGAGTATCATCTTTTATTCAGCGGATTTGGCACCCAGATTTACGAGGGGTATGTGGGCCATGATTGCTTGTTCTATTGCGCTGGGGATCTGGACTGTGGGGTTGGTGGTTATGCAGGGGAGGACGGAACGGAAGAGAGGGATTAGAAGTGAGAGTGTTGGGACGAGTAAGGATGGGGAGGGGGAGGTTGAGGGGGGTGCGCGAGTTGGAGGGAAGGGAATTGACGGAAACGTCTAATCAGATCGCTCCAGGATCACATAATACTTTGTATATTTATATATATATGTACATATACATAGGCGTGTCTTAGAATTGAAGCAAATATCATTTTCTAGGGGCTCCGCCTCCAAATTTAAACGTAAGTGAACCAACATCATGAAAGTTGCGTCCCGAATGACTAACGCAGGCATGCGATATCCCCTTCGATTGATTGCGTATCTAGGTACTTCTGCCTGCGGCCTTTTTATGGCTGAAGTCTGTCAAGGCCTGATTGGGAGGCACCTACGCACCTGCAGCTTACCGATCAGGCTGAGGTCGGAAACTTTTCATCACCAATACGACTGCCTATTCCAAGGGTTCTTCTTACTTTTCATCAACAATCACTTCAGCCATTCCGACCTTTGCCCTTATCCTAGACATACAAATTCACGGCGAAACGAAAACGCCACCACAAACCATCATGCGGCTCCTCAACGTCGAAACCATGCAACTCGAGGAGTTCTTCGGCAAGGCTATTCCACCTTACGCTATATTGTCACATACTTGGGGTGATGGTGAATTGACATACCAAGACTTCAAGAAGAAGGCTCTTGACCAAAAACGCGAATACAAGAGTTGGCGCAAAATCATCGGTTGCTGCAAAAAAGTACTCAAGAGCAATATCAAATACGTATGGATCGATACATTCTGCATCGACAAAAGAAGCAGTGCTGAACTCTCCGAAGCTATCAATTCCATGTTTACCTGGTATCAACATTCTCTAGTTTGTTACGTATACCTTGTTGATGTCCCGAGTGATCTCAACGAGAAGCAGCCATCAAACAAAGTAGATGGTTCACAAGAGGGTGGACGCTCCAGGAGTTGCTGGCACCTTCATTTTTGATTTACTTTGATCAAAGTTGGATTAAGCTGGGCAGAATGCACAAGGGAGGCGAAGATACAGGATGGGTTCTATCTTCCATCACCACAGCCACTGGCATCCATGACCGGTATATCCAAGATGGGGTTTCTATCTCCCATGCCAGTGTCACTGAGAAGATGAGCTGGGCCGCTAACCGTAGAACAACGAGAGAAGAAGACACAGCTTACTGTCTCATGGAATTATTCAATATCAACATGCCGTTATTATATGGAGAAGGCAAAAGGGCATTTCAAAGATTACAGGAAGAGATCATGAAAGTGTCCGACGATCATACCTTGTTTTTATGGGGTCATTCTATGGCATTACCTATTCTATCTTATGGCGTATACCGGCCTACCATTGGATTCAATTCTCAGGCTTTTGCTATTTCTTCCAAAGACTTCTCTGGCACAAATGCCTCTTACATGTCGAAAGCTTCACCATTGCATGACCGCCGGAACTATGAACTCCAATATGAGAGCGAACACTACTATTTGACGAATAAAGGTGTTTGTATCCGCTTACAGCATATCCGTCTTTATGAAGAATCCGATGACTTGATATGGGCTGCATTCGATCATTTTGTGCCTTACCCCCGGGCTCCCATTTTTGTTATTTGCCTTATGCGGGATACCAACAACTCCAAGGTGTACCTTCGGAATCCTGCCTTAGCAAAGCCAGTGCGTGTTTTTGCAGTAGCATTCGAAAGGCGAAGCACCCCAAAGGAAATTTTTATTCGAAATGTGCCCCCCAACCTACCAATGGCATCCATTCACCGTCCACTCTGCATTTTCAGACAGAGCTTCGTTATACTTCAACAAAACTTCATTTTGGACGAGGTTCATCCCCCATGCCTAGAACTAAAACTATTTGAAGATAGCCAACCGTTGGAATTACAGATGTGGAAGCCTCAACGTCTATCATTTCCGGGTCAGACCGGCCGGAGGGTGATCCTTCGATTTACCAGGAAAGCAGCGGCTGGGTTCAATCCGCAAAGCTTTCTCCTTGTTTTTTTCTTGGCCTCCTTGGCTGAAAAACATGAAAAAGACATGTGCGATGAAGTTCGCTTTAGCCGCATGCCTTTCAACTATGCATCCATCGCTGACATGACTTTCCGAATCCCCGACGGCAGGCTCCTCGAAGCACTCGACTGCCGTAATGAGTTAACGCTTCAGTCCGCGGATGATGGCGAATCCCAATCTATCATATGTAGGTCAAGCTTTTTTGGTAAACTACCAATGATAAATTTGACCTTAGGGGAAAAAGGCACTGAACAAGTTTGGTGATGATATACCTTGGGATTGAATGGTATGATATGAGGCCTTTATGGTTGAATGGCTGTATCTAGCTTTTATGGAGTTGACCTCCTGGCCTTTTGGAAATTGGATTTACCTATATGAGTGGACGTTCGGTGTGTTGAGTTCTGGTACTAGAGAGGTATAGGGAATTCCTTTCGTATTTGCAACTTTCGACGTCGCAGTTCCCAATCGCCCTTGAAGAAACAGAGTTGGAGTTTACTAATATTTCTCTAACTTAAAGCCATAGCGTATAACTGGAATGAATACTAGTCGTGAAAAGACTTAAGTGGTATACGAAATAAGGCATATCTAACGTAGCTTATCAGGAGATTCTTAGATATATACAACAAGGAGAATAAATCAAACAAGCTCGGCCTCAATCACACTTTCCGCAACACCAGGATACTCCCAAATCCCCACCATCTTATACCCAGCCTTCTGTAGAATAGCCGTCCAATCCCCCTTGGTACGCTCTCGAACTGGACCAAAATGGGCCAGCATCATCACATCCATATTCGTCGCCGCCAAAGATGGTTCATTCTCCGACAAGACAATCTCATTGAGCAACACGCGCGAGTACCCAGGTTTCAGCGCCGGTATTAGATTCTTCAGAATCCGGATACCGTCCTCGTCGTCCCAGTCGTGCAGGATGGAGTGCAGATAGTATGCCCGTGCATGCTTCACTGGCTGTGGAGTGAAGAAGTCGTGTACTGTACACTCGAACGGCATCTTATACACATCTGGAACGGTCGCGATGACGGGTGCGCGGTCCTGCAGGATGACCTTACCTGGACGCGATGGATGGGTCTCACAGAAGCTGATCATGTCGTGACCGCGACCACCTCCCACATCCACGAGCACTACGTCGCTGGAAGACGCATCAAAGCCGTCGAAGAGTCGCTCGCGTACGGGGTAGAAACCGGGCTGCCACCAGGTTGCTTTCCCCGCGCGATAGGCTGACATAAAGGTGTCGAAATGCTGGAGGTGCGGCGGCGTAGCAACGAGCCATTCGAAGAAAGGCAGGTTTGTGTTGTGAGCGTCTTGAAAGGGGCCATTGATCAAGGTGGTTGGACTCTTATACTCAGTCTTCTTGAAGAAGGCCGGGAAGCCATTAAAGGAGGGTCGGGCGGCATCGTAGCAGAAGCATATGCTTTGCTGGTAGTTGTTTGCGGCGAGGCCGTTGCTCAGACATGTCGCAAGCAAGTTACCATCTCTCAGGCCGAGCAGCTTCATTGCCACTAGGTGCAGGGTCAGTCGTCTCAGGAGCCGCATCTCGACACCAGTTTTTTGAGCCAATGCCTCAAAGGAGATCCCGTCGTCGCCAGCATCGCGCAGAAGTTGGAATATTTGCAGTTCAACTGCCATCCGAATGGTCGCTGATTGCGCGGGCTGCCAGAATCGTCGTCGTTAGTAAACAGAGGTAAGCATAAATGCGATATCTAGGAATTTATATCACTCACTTCGGCCCAGAAAGTCCTCTGCAGAAACTCACTGGGGATTTCGAGGCTGGTAACGAGCTCCCGTCCCAGCGCGATTAACGTCTCTCGCGAGCCAAGCTCATCTTCGCGATATGCCTGGCCAGCCGCTGCGATACGATCCAAGAGGGCGGAAACGGCTGGGTTGCTCATACTGATGGTGGCTCGCGCTCAAGACCCTTGTTATGCGGATTTGGGATATGGGTATTGAATTTCTCGGTTTAGGATGCAGGAATCCCAAACAGCTGGAAAAGTGAGCTGTCTGTCCCAACCCTCAGGTTATCAATTTATCTTTGGGATTCCTTGGTTAAGGGGTGGGATATGGACCTCGCCGCCCGTCGCTCCCATGTGCCGCCATCTTGGAATGGTAGAATCACCGAATTTGCCCTTCTCTTCCTGCGTTCGAGATGTACCTCTGCGGCACAGCAGCCGTGTTTCCGCGACCGTTGCGTGACTGTGCCTGGTATGGTATTTAATGACTAACTTTGGGCATGTAGGATGTATTTTGAGGAAGCTATACTTTGGAAGGGAGGTGAATAAGTATTGTACACCGTTTGGCCGTCGAATGATACAAATCTAGTCCAGGTACAATTGGCATAAAATCCTTCGCCCAGTTTTTCGTCATCCTTTCATCTTCATCCAGTTAGAGCAGTAACACTGTGCACATGGATAGACGGGTGTACATTCAATCACGCCCCAGTCGCCCCACCGAACCGTTGGGTCAATCAGGAGATGGTTGTTTTTCACGATCCCTCATCCTTCAAGAATCCGCACCGACCCAGAGAATGAAATTCATTTACCACAACTGTGAACATTGGCATAGGCGAGCCTCCCATGGAGGCTAAGCCTGTGATCAACTTGCATTCAACCCCAGTCACAATGCTCCGGCCAGTACGGCACAGCTCCAAGGAATTGTTTGGGAATGGAGCGATAGCCGCATTACATCCTATGTTTTAAGCCGCATCAATGGACCTCTCCCACGCATTTCGTCGTTTGGAAAATACTCAATCATGGATCCTGCAATAGATATGAACGAAACTCGGGGGCCTCAGGTCGTCATTCTGGCGTGGCTTTTCACTGGCATCGCCATGCTGACTGTGGTGATCAAATTCTTCACCAGGGCGTATATCGCTGGCCATATCGGTCCGGATGATTGGATCATCTTGCTCTCTTTGGTAAGTGGATTACTTCTATTAACCCCGATAGCCATCTCCTCTAAAACTTAGTTAAAGGTTTTCAGCATCATAGCCTCCGCGTTTGTACACTACGCAGTTACCCTAGGCCTGGGCCGACACACGGCAGCCGTGTTGGCGGATTACGGTTTCGAACACATTACGTCGACGGCGTACTACCAGATATTGGGATATCGTACGTTGGAAAAGACCTTCTAGGTAATGCACGATAGAATCCGTCTAACAAAACCACCCAAGCCTTCAATATCGGCGCCTTTAGCTTTCCAAATATCGCCATCGCTATCCTCATCGTCAAACTCCTCAGTCCGAATCCGCTCCGAGCTCGACTGCTCTATGGCCTGGTCGGTCTGCAGTCCCTCTTAGCCATGATATCGGTTCCCATCATCTTTCTCCAATGCCAACCCACACGCAAGCTATGGGATCACAGTGTTGAGGGGAGCTGCTGGAATCCTTCCGTCTTCAACGACACTTCTTACTTCGTGAGCGCTTACACCACGCTCACGGATATCATCTTAGCCTTCGTACCTATTTCCGAGCTCTGGAAGTTGCAGATGAAAACCCCGAAGAAGGTTGGGATTTGTATCATGATGGGTCTGACGCTTCTTTCAGCCGTCGTTACGGTTGTCAAAGCGGCATATTTGCATTTGTTTACGGATCAGGTTGATCCTCGTAAGAACCACTCAAATGATCCCTCCATACTCGCAGTATACTGACAATCACATAGTCTACAACGTCGTCCCACTGGTCAACTGGGGTCTGTAAGTACCAGCACCATCCCACATGCACCCAAAAACCCACTAACGCCCCGCACCAGCGTCGAACAAAACGTCGTCATCGTGGCGGCCTGCGCCCCAACCCTCCGATCCTTCTTCTACAAAGTGTACAAGCGAGCCAAAGGAAGCACCGTCTCGCATAGTTCTAAAACACCGGGGCTTATCACTTTCGGCGGTACTGGGTTACCTCGGGCACGGTCGTCTTTTTCGTCGCAGGTTCCGCTTGATGAGATGGAGGGGAAGAGGACGGAGTCGAGGAGTACTACGGATCGGCAGGGGATTTGGAGGACTGTGGATGTGGAGGTGGGTTTGGAGGTTGGGGAGGGGGGT
>AJFL01001001.1:0-20013 GCA_000467735.1 Rhytidhysteron rufulum CBS 306.38 | reverse complement strand
ATAGTGACATTCCTTCCAACTAACTCGGTTGACGTTGAGAGTGAAATCGTCGAGCTCATGAGGATGGAGATTGCTGATGTAAGCACACCCGTGCGCACTGTCCCCTCCCTCTCTCTTCCCCTTAGTCGAATCTTCATTCACCTTTCATCGTCAACACCACGACCATTCTCTATCTCTAACTCATGCTTCGGCTTCCTATCTTGTCGAATAATAATTAATCAACCAACTGTGGGCGTTGTTGGCCCCAGAGCGCCATTCGGCGACACCTGCAGCGTGCTGATTGCATAGCCAATCTACGATAGATACCCGCCATGAGGCGCAGCTCAAGTCACAGACCTCGGGAATGCCCATCCCCCCTTCTATCTTCCTCACCCTTTTAGGATGAAACTTGCGTACAGCTATTTGCAATTCCTTCGTTTCCATCCAGAATGAAAAGCCCTCGTGTTAAATATCCTTCGCACCCCTCCTCTAGTTGAACTTCTCCGCCCCCACACTCTCGTGGAGCCAGTCTGGATATCAAGGCAACAACTTCCAAACAGCTCACGTCCTGCTCCAACCCTACGCCTACGGCACTATTTCCGTTGAATGCGAAACATCCCTTTGGCATCAGCGTCAATCCATTCGGCCAGCCCATCGAAGCGTCCGCACGCCATTTCCTTTCGTCATGAGATTGAATCTCCGCAAAGTCCGCCGGGCCGTAGGACGTTCACAGCTATCAGACCTCGCTAGATATGTCTACACTCCCTTGGACTATGAGAAAGGAGAGATCCGTCTGCTTAGATTGAAGCCTGGCCTTTCCCAGGACCCCATCAAGGCTACCCTCACGTCTGTTATACTCTCAGATAAATGTACCTATGACGCCATATCGTATTTTTGGGGCGATCCAAATTCTCGGGTACCCATCCTTGTCAATGGTCGATGCCTTCCAATCACCAAGAATGCACACGGGGCCTTGCGAAATCTTCGTCTACCCAACCGATCCCGGTATATTTGGATAGACGCGATTTGTATCAATCAAAGCGACCCGGCCGAGTGCGGCCATCAAGTCGCTCTCATGGCGAAAATATACACGTCCGCGCAACGAACCGTGATATGGCTTGGGGAAGATGACGGATCGACTGCCATGGCTACAAAGGGCATTCAAATCATGACAGATGAAATGCTTGCCGAGACCAATAGACTAAAATTTCAGAAGATGGATGACATGGCTATTACCGTTACCGGTGTGCGACATTCGAACTCCTGGCGCGATATACCTGACCAAGAATCCATCTTTCATTTCTTCTCAAGACCTTGGTTCACAAGGTTATGGGTGATTCAGGAAGTGGTCCTTTCTCGCGAACGCATTTGTCTATCTGGAGATACAACACTCCAATGGGATCATGTTGCCCTCGCGGCAGTGTGGATTCGCCATACCATGCTCAAAAACCTTAACATTGGACCGATGGGCCTCAAAGTGGAACGGGACTGCGCAATGCCTCCCGAATTTGGAAATATTTTGACCGCCGCCGCGGATACTTTCGCAACACCCTTCACGCATACGACAACCCATTTGGGGACCCTCTCTTTCGGACCAACACTTTTGAAGTGTCAGATCCTAAAGATCAGGTGTTTGGTATTCTGGGGCTAACTCGTTGGTCAATGGAAGGCTTGGAACTCCCGGATGGCCTGCAACCTGATTACGAAAAGCCATTATCCGCCATCTACCGAGACGCAGTTAGGCTCGCTGTCGAAGACGAACGAGATTTCATTGTATTTTCCACAATGCCCTTAACCGAATCAACGATAAACAGATCGGATTGGCCTTCCTGGGTACCTCAGTTGGATGTCACCGAGTCCTCGGAAGATGAGCTCACCTTCAGAACCCCCCATCACGAACAAGATTACTGGAGTAGGTGCAAAATCGAAAGAACAACCAATCTCAATGTCCTTCGGGTAAATGGTTTCGTGGTTGACACAATCACAAAAACCTCTACATTGGTGGGCCCCCGTGGTCTTTGGTTAGAAAGCACAGCAGCGGGTAGATTATTGTCCTCACTCTGGGATTTCGCGAGTCAATCGACAAGATATACCAAAGAAGAATGTTTACATGCATTTAGCCAGGTATTGGTTGGTGGATATTTCTACGGGAGGCCTCTCGAAGCGTCAGATCAGACACGGTTTAGTGAGGCATTCACTGCATACCTAAGATCATTTGTGTTCGTTTCAACTCTGAAGATCATGACGAGCTCACTGCGCCTTTTTCGTTGCTACGCAAGGATCGTTATGAATACAAATTAGAAGCAGGATCAACCTTGAAATATTGTCGCCTTTTCTTAACCAATCAAGATTATATGGGAATCGGTACCAAACTCATACAGCCAGGAGATCTTGTTTGTTTTCTATATGGGGCGGCAAATCCAGTAATACTTCGTGAGACAGGTTCGACCTTTGCATTTTTGGGCGAGTGCTACGTGCGAGGTATTGTGTTCAAAGACGACCCAGACAGGATGTCCGTTTCCGAAAAAGGCATCGCAAATGAGAGGTTTTTCGATATTGAATGATCACGGATGTCAGATTCTATCAACAATCGAAAGCGGGCCTATCTAAGGCATCCACGAAGGTACGGAGTTACCGTTCAAAAATATCCCGGAGCTCCGCTTTTCATAGTACCACCAAGCAAATAGGGAATAAAGCCCTGAATATACTGAGGAAGAAGGCGCCTAAGTCTCGTCACTGAGCTAACTTAGGCCTTTAGTATAAGGAGGCAGGAGGCAGGAGGCATCTAAAGCTAGGTACTTAGCAAGCTTAACTCTTATGACCAAGCGGTATTATAGGAAGAGGGATGTCCCGATACTTTCGAATAGATAGGTCATGAGAAACGTGAGAAGACTTGCATGACGGAGAGTTCTTTGATGTCGCTGTATTAGGTTCGCGAAACGTGTACTCCATCCATCTCCTAACGTCACCGCGAAATTGACACGTCTGTACGCAAGTCTGCTTGTATGATGGGAATATCTCTTGATCTCGCGAGCACATGGGGGTTTCGCAGGTTCAAAAAGCATCTTCAGAAGTGAATGACAGGTTGGTTATCAAATTCTGGGCGAGTGACTCAAGGAGCTACCGTGGTTTAGGAGCTTTTGCCACATCGCTCCTGTCATCTTCACCCCTTCGATTTCATTTCAACTACCTCCCTCGACCAAATACCGCGACCGGTTTCTCTCGCCAGCTACCAAAACAACCAACCACCTCTACCGGCCCACTACCCCTCCTGACTGACTAGGAATCTCTCCCAACTACCTCGGATGCACGACATCCCCCTCTACGAGATTCCTTCACCTTCAGGATTGGAGCGTATGCTGAACCTGCCTGTAGAGATTTAATGCCTTATCTTAGCTGAGTTGGTTAGCGACGAAGCCTATTTTACTCTTCTAGAGCACCCCTACATCGTAGTACTCGTTTCTTATGATTTTACCCGGTAATTTAAGTGGCTATCGTAGTCTTATGCCCTAGCTGGCTAACTACACTGCTTACTCATCACTACCGTTACACTCAGCATGTGTCCTCCTAGGTCAACCATCAAACTGGCTACTTTCCTAAATGGATCCCTCCATCAGCCCGGCTACCCACTACATCAAACCAACAATGACTTCAACCCAGTTCAGTTCCCCCTTGAATTCCGCAGACTCCGGAGCAACATAGAAGATATCACCAATCTATACGCCAGCGGTACCTTAACTAAGTTGCTCGATTTCGCTTGGCCTGGACTTGTGGGCGTTCCACCTTTGGGTTCCTACAGCCTCTCGCCGGTCGAGGTCCATCGGATCTAACGCGCTTTCTATCGCTTCAACCTCTATACTACACTGTACCACCGATATCGAGATACAAAGCACGGCCACCGAAGGAAGATTCGAGCCTTCTTTTCCCTCCTTACCCCGTGGGAATTCGATGAGATGAGGGCTGTTGTAGAGTGGATGCGCCTTGCCAACCGAGACCCATTATTCCACTCTAAACCTATCCTCCGTCTATTCGGTCAGGCCCAATTTCTCGAGCACGATATTAAGCCCTATATCCGCCTACTGTCTGATCCTTGCAACGCTACCCACGATTATACTCGCAAGTCGCAAGTCGCCATTCGCCCGAACTATAAAAGCCTGGGATGATATTCCTTAGCCGAAGAAGGGAGGGCGGATAAAGAGAACCCGGATTTGGTCTTCGGATGCTCCGTTTGGGAAGGTATATACCCAGACTGTTTATCGTCAGCACTTATTGGCTGGTGGATATCCGTTTTGGACTCATGAGGCCCTTGGGCCTGATGCCTCCCTTGTAAGGGCTAAGGGTAACCAGTGGTCCATAATGAAGAGGTGGGGTCAGGTGTACGTGTAAGGTGGCGGGCACTCTTATTTCGATCTACTATTCGCCCCGAACAGATACAATTATGTATCCTTTTCCTGACCTATACCCACACGATTCCTTGTGCCATTCTAGCTGAGAAAAATCACATACGTACATGACCTTAATATCCGTACTCTCGCCATTCACCTGTTAACATTTCAACACCTTTCTCACCCTTACTTTCTATTAACTAAAGCCCGCAACCATATCTCTTCGCTCTCTTATTTAATAACATCAGCGTGCCATTTTCATTGCACGGCTTTGCTCGTAGACTCGTTCTAGAAGCACGGAGCATTTGCTAAGCTAACTTAGGCCCTTGATATACAGATATAGGAAGCGCCAAAGACTAGTCGTTTTTAGCGGACTTAATCCTCGTGACTAAGCGGCATTATGGGAGTGGAGTGGGGACAATAGTGTTGAGGAATGGATTTTCGGGTCGGCGTGTCCCTAAGACTCTACATCATTTTTAGATCAACGCTTCACTAGGGGGGTTAGAAACGGGTGGTTCAGATACTAGTAATATTAGGTTAGAGCTCATGATGGCTCTCTCCTCGCTTGATGATGAACTTTCCCATGATTCTAATCTGCCCACCACTTGGCAGGATATTGTATTTTTGGCTATGCTCATACCTATAACCTTCTAGTGCAATGCCCGGTCATGTTATCACCGTGATGGAGCAGTACTCTCCTATTTCCCCAACTGGTCTAGCCCAGTCCCGACGACGGCCCCGGCATCCTACATTCTATTAGCATCGACTACTCATTCCACCCAAGGAAAAGACTGAACTAACCAGTGCGGATTGCGGCACAGCCGAAGAAGTCGTACTCAGCTTCACAGCCTCCGCAAGATGACCATACCAGAACTTCCCCGTCGTTCTTTTCGTAATCTGTTCCACGACACTGGCCGCATACTCCATCGTATCCATTCTCGGTACCCCATCAACACCTTGCGCTCTGCTGGCAATGGTACTTTCAATCTTCTTATACAACGAGTCTTGCGGGAGATCGAAATCACCGAAGTATGTTTGGCCTTTGCTTTGGACGGCTCCTGTGACTAGGGATAAGACATCGACGCCGAAAGGTGCGACTTCGAGTCGGAGGGTCTCGGCGATGAGCTCGATTGATCTTTTGGATGCGGCGTAGGTTCCTATGTTACGTATTAATTAGTTTATCAGATAATGATGAATGCGGAATTGCTAGCAACCCGACGTACGTACGTACCCATGAACGGTGTACTAACGTATCCAGAAATCGACGTTGTAAACACAATCATTCCCTTCGCCTTAATAACCAACGGCGCAAAAGCCTGCGTGAGCCTCATCGGCGAAAAAACATTGATATCAAAGATCTCCTTCACCTTCTCCATATCCTCATCTAGAATAGGCATGAAATGATTTCGTGCTGCATTACTAATAAGAATATCCAACGTTCCTCCGGTATGCTTCGTCACGGCTTCAACGGCAGCTTGGACCGTCTCTGGTTTGGTGATGTCGAGGGCTAGTAAGGTTATGTTGGGCAGATCCTGGAGCTTACTCATTTTAGAGGGGTCGCGCGTTGTGGCGAAGATGTAGTAGTTGAGCTTTTGTAATGTGAGGGCTAGGGCGGATCCAATGCCTCCGTCGCTGCAGCCGGTTATCAGGACGGTCTTTTTATCGGTTGACATTTTGAGTTGATGGATATTTCGAGGAAATATTGGGAGTAAATTGTTATGGGGTATGGAGTTTGACCGTGGGGGGTTGTTTATATAACTTCGGGGTGTTGAAGCTCCATTCCCCACATTCCAAACTTCTCGCTATGCCTCTTTTGGATGGTCCTGGTTAAAAATAGTGTCTGAAAACACGTAGGTATATATTATTCGGTGTTATTTCAATTTTACTAGAGTCATTCTTATGATGATTCTCAAACTCATTTCACGTTATTTCAAATAATAAGGTTAGATTGGCAAGGTCAGATCATGTGATGATACTTCAAGGAACATATGTATATTTCAGAATGATGAATGAAAACTATTGATGCACTACGACTACGACGCAACGCGCAATTAATACTAAAGTTGTTAAGTGAAGAAGAAAAGATCATTTTAGATACCAAAATTTCTCCAAATATCTACTCTATTTTCGTCAAGAGACGAAACTGCCTCTTCTTCAATTTCACCTGCATGAAGAGGTTCATGAATGAGAGCCAGTGTCTCCAGCGGTCGTGGGGAAACGCTACGCAACGAAATGTCTTCGAGGATAGAACTTGAGGTGGTAGATGTATCCACACTCGGGCGCCTTCCGGCCGCTATACGGTCATACACACGCGCGGCAGTAAGCTTATTGGAGACGTTTGTCCGGGAGCTATTTACCTCGACCGCAGAAAACGCATCCAACAACTCATCGTAACTTTCATCTTCATCCTCTTCGGTCTCAGAAGACTCATCGTTAACTTCGCACTCGCCTTCATCCTCATCTTGAGGATTGTCGTGTGCCGAGAAGTACTCGCTGGCATCACTACCCCGGGCAGTACCTTCAGAACCACCTTCGGAGCCCCCTTCGGAGTCATCATGCTGCTCGTCTATGGGCGATCCTGATTATTTGTCTGCCGGTTCCACTAAGTTCCAGTCAATGGTCTGCTCTAGATCCGAATCATGGTTCTCTTCCGATTGCCAGGTTAGAGTTGCCTCGGAATCTTCCACGCCCCAATCCTGCAATTGCGCATCCTCCCCTTCTTCAACCATAGCTTCGAAGTTTGCTTCAGATACTACATCGTTGATATCATATTTGATATCATCCGCACCCGTGCGACAGCTTTCTAAGAATTCCTCAAACTTATCCAATGCCCTCTCCGGCTGGCCTCGATGCTTGATGCAATATCCTTGAATCTCACATGGAGTGAATACATCCTTTGGCATCTTGGCGTCAAACTGATTGGTCATTCACTCAATCTCGTATGGCCTATGGCGGCATTTAGGATCTTTACCAAAGATCCGCTTGAACGTTATGGCGGCAGTAACCTTCGTACTATAGCCAAAATTGGATACCAATTCTCCCAGGACGCATGAGGGCCTTGTCCAAAGACTTTGGTGCATTGGTGGTCATAATAACCAATCGACCCTCAGTGGAAGCTGGGCCATCCAAAACATTAAGCAATCCACTCAACGTGATATTGAATTCGGCGGCCAAGGCCCTCGATAGCGAAGTCTTTCCAGTACCAGGTGGTTCATAAAAGGCATACCCACGCTTATGTGGTGTCCCATTCTCGTAGTAAGACTGCGTTGTTTCCGGGGCAAAATAGTCAGACGCATCCTTTAAAATCTCTTTGTGCATCACTGGCTCCAGATCAATAGTATCGAGAACTCACTTTCGGAAGCTCTGAAGTGAGCTTGCCTCCATACTCAGGAAATGCGTCGTCAAATCCTTTGTCTGCCGACTCACACTCCTTCATTTGTCGAAAGAGCTGCAAGTTCGGTTTCGGGATTACCCCAAAAGCAACGCAACGTAACACAGTCGTCTCTATTACTCCTATCTTTCTCGATGCAGAAGAGCTTACCCCCATGAAAGAAGTACGAGGTACCATCGGAAGGAGCGACCTCCCATTCATCGTCTTTCTCATCTTCGTTGTAACTTCTGTAGCTATTCGTCCCTTGTTTACGAACCATATCCAAATGCCCTATACTGGGTAATGGGAGTCATGATGGGACAGTATTCTGCTTAGACTTTGCAGCTACAAATTTGTACAACTCTTGTGTCAGGGGTTGGTGATGGTCGAGTGTGATTGAATTGGAATGCTCGATGACGAATGAGGTCACCTTGGCTCCGACGGTATAGCATGACATGAGCAAACTTACCGTCCATATAACTGTGTTGGGATCTCTCCCAGTCATCTTTTGCACCCATGATCGGACATTCTTGTACATCTCACTCTCGAGACTTTTTTGTAACCTTACGTCTACGAATTGGTCTAGCCAACTCGACTCGTTGGGCTTCTGATGACCTCGGCATCATCTCTGATATGGGTCATTGTATTGTTCTTCGTCCTGGTAATCATCTCCATCTCGGCCCCAGTCATGAGACATTCTGATAGTCGTAAGCTGAATGGATTTTAGATGAGCGGATGTTTGGTTGCTTATTTGCAAAGTTTCGTAGTACCTTGGTAGTGTGACGAGCTGAATGTGAATGATATATTATCCATGGTTGATTGAGTTGATTTGATATAAATTACTGAGTTGCATTTTGATCGTGGATAATGTTGGTATCGTCCCAGAGCATTGTGCAGAGGCAGCTTAAGGCACTGGCACATACGGAACCTTCTGCATATATAACGTCGACTTTCAAGATTTCTATACACATTGTGCGCAATATACCATCGATTAGGTTGCATTTCATCGATATCCTGCGTTGTTGGTTGCTGGAGTCGTTGATTCTTGGCCTTACTGAGCGCGACACTAAGAAGTCTGGGATTCTGAAAGGATCGGTCTAACATTGTAAATATCCATCAAAATTATTTTCAAAGCCTCACCCATCCATTTCCTACCAAATTAGCTGGCAAATACTTTCACTGGGTGCCATGAGGGTCAAGAAGGCTGGCCGGTTGACTAATGAAAAAGATGGGGAGATATTTGCATTCGTTCCATATCGCAACCTGGGAGGGTATTTATAAAAGGTTATCCTAATCAGTAGAAGCTCGCGGAAGCAATATCAATCATATGTTTGGCTCTCTGATGAACGTGTTTGGGTGCGCGGTGCATGTTTTCGGCCCAATCCCTCACTTCCGTTTTACGTTTCGTAATTAGCATCCCAGTAAAAGGTTGTGTTTGTCTCACATGTGTTTGTTCTAGATTAATTCGATTTGTACTTCAAGAAGGTGACTACCGCGATGGCAAATATCAACAGAATATGCATTACCTCATTCACGTGGTATTGAGAATATCACGTGACCAGGACCTGAGGTTTTGTACGAGATATCTATGTTTCCTTTGTGAACAAGGTAAAACATGTCCTATTACTAATTAGCGAACACTCAAAATAGCAAGTCAATTAATTAGGGGAAGGGAGGGGTGAGGGGTGTTAGGGAAAGGAGGGGTAAGAAACGAACACCCAAGAGCAGACGGAGAATTCTTAATTAAGAACCTTATTGATCCCACGGGAACCTATTAAAATCTTACCAACCCATCACCCCTCCAGGGTTCACACCAAGCCGCCCCCCACTTCCAACCAGGATTATTTGAAATCGTTTGAAAAATCCTCCATGAACACCTGCACCTACCCTAATTACGGGAAATGCTATCTTGGCATCTATTTGCAGCTTATCCTTTTAAGACGCTAATTCTCTTAGCCATCACCTCAGCACCAAACTCGAACATTTCCTCGGGTCGGTAAGGCTCCATATTTAGATAAGGATACATGGAGCGAGACTAAACCAAAAAACGATAAACGAAGAAACGAGTCCCAACATTGCGCTCAATATCCTTTGAGATATAATTGGACCGTATTATGATCCCTTGACCCAAGGTTCCAAGGCTTATACATTGGTAGGTAATGGTTGCTTGATGTTCCGAGTAAAGCCCAAGAAACTACCAAGCTATTAACGCCCTCTATTTCCAATCTTCTTTGGATAAGGCAACGTAATCTATATCCGAGGAAACCCATTGGCTCTTTGATACCCGTAGACTGCATGATCGCTACATGGGTCTGAACGAGAAGACCGGTTTGCCTTTTTCTTTTGTTTAATATAAAATAAACCTATTCAAACCCCGCACAGCCTCGTATTCCCCCCTCCGATTAGAAAAAGAGCTTTTCCTTTTGTCTCACAATGTCTATCTCAAGCTTACTTCTTCCATTGGTAAATGACTGGCCAGTGTTGCTTTTGACGATTACTTTGAGCTATGTAGGGATGACTGCGACCCTTTGGTTTCTTCTTCGCTGACTTCAGCCTTGCGTAGGTGATTATTTACCCTTTGTACAGCCTTTATTTCCACCCACTGGCGAATTGCCCAGGACCCTTCTGGTGCAAAATATCCTCCTATCCATCATACTACCACGCCCTCAAAGGAGACCGACACATCTGGCTTTTACGAAACTTCCAAATCTACGGTAAGTATCCGAACTACACAGCCTAAAGATCCCCGAAATTAAATTTGCGGTTTGCTTATAATAAGCCCATGATTAGGAAACAAAGTCCGCACCGAACCAAACAATGTCGTTTTCCAATCCCCCCAAGCCTACCGCGACATCTACGGCAACAAATGCAACGTCAGGAAATGCAAAACCTACGAGATGTGGATAAAAGGCGAGCACGACATCGGAACGCTAAACCTCACCGACGTAGCCGCTCACGCCAAGAGACGGAAACTCTTGAACCTGGCTTTCACGGATCGATCTATAAAAGCGTCAGCCCCGTTCATGACGAAGCATATCGATAGGTGGCATGAGCGGTTGATTGAAGGTGCTGAGAAGGAGCAATGGAGTGAACCTAGGAATATGGCTAGCTGGGTGGATTACCTTGTTTTTGATCTACTGGGGGATTTGTGTTTTGGGAAGTCGTTTGATACTAAGGAGCCGGGTGCTAATCCCTTAAGGGATATCCCGCATATCATGTCGTATTTGGTGCAGTTCATGTATCCGGTGAGTGACCCAAACCAAACCCTCATCATCTCTTATCGAGATCACCAATGGCAGTGACTAATTCTTCATAGATCACAAGATCTCCATGGGTAGACCTCCTACTGTGGTTAAAACCCCGAGGTCTAAACCAACTCATGGAAAAGCTCGCTCCCCAACCCGTCAAAAACTGGGACGCATTCCTCCGAGACTGCGTCCACGATCGACTTCAACTGCATCAAAAGATGAAAGAGAACAACAGCAAGCCACGCGAAGATATGTTCTATTTCCTATGCGAAGCCAAAAACCCAGATACCGGCGAACCCGCATTCTCAGAGCTCGATCTACTAGGTGAAGCGAATCTTCTTGTTTTAGCCGGATCGGATACCACGGCTACAACCTTTTGTGGATTCTTCTTCAATATCGTTCGAAACCCGGTATGCTACGAGAAGCTGGCTAAAGAGATTCGCGGGACGTTTAGCTCCGTGGATGAGATCATCGCTGGTCCAACTCTTCAATCTTGCAAATACCTTCGAGGATGTATCGAGGAATCTTTACGAATTGCCCCAGCTACCCCGAGTGAACTTGGTCGAGAGGTCCTCCCCGGTGGAACTACCATCGACGGGGAATACTTCCCTCCAGGTGTTATCGTCGGAGCCTCTCATTACGGGGTCAGTCGAAACGAGGAGCTTTTCGGAGATCCCTCTACCTTCCGCCCCGAACGATGGATCGCCGATGAAGCAACTGGGGTCACTCATGCTGATGTGTTGAAGCTTCGCTCTTCGTATCATCCGTTTGCTCTTGGGGTAGGCAATTGTGCTGGACAGCAGATTGCTTGGCAGGAACTCATGCTCACGATCGCGAAAACGTTTTATCGGTTTGATCTCCGCGCTCCCCCGGGAGACAATACAGGGGGTGGTGACCCATCATTGCCTTGGGGAAGAAGGAATAAGAATGAGTATCAGGTGAAAGATGCATTTATAACGGTTCGGAATGGGCCGATATTGCAATTTAAGGCGCGCACGTAATGAGAGACTCGGGTTTGTATAGAAGAAGCCTTTTCCCATCTACGACTCGGTACACGTGGTTAAAATGAATGGAAACATGTACCAACCTTTCAATTTTATAAATTTACCCAATACTAAAAAGAAAGCCTATTCATTCTCATAGGTGATTGTCGTTTCACCAATAATCCGATCCTTTAAGATCGCTCTGAAATGTAGCTGATCCTCATGACCCAGCTCAACGTCAACGCGCAGTCCAAGCAACCACACCTTTTCTCCACGCCTATCATACTTCCACCTCCCCATTCTGATATCAGAAAGGCTGAATTTCGTCTTAACCTCACCAATAAGCTCTATCGCTCTCTCGGTTGTGTACCTAGGCGGTTTATCACTTGTTGCGCAAAATAGGCGTAACTTTCGTTCGAGATGCCTAGGATCCTCATGAAACTCAACCGACACATCCTGGGAAATGCAAGTATTTGGGCTGATATCCTGACCCTACCAAAGGTTTTGTGTTAGTGATTGAACGGATAGGACGGTCATGCATATCAGGTGGCCAGATGAAAAGGAAACCCATTCACCCACCTTTGCGAACCTCCAGGATAGTCTGTTCGTGCATAATGGATAATCAAAGAAAGTGCTCCATGTCTTATACTCTGGAGGGTCTTTTCTTTCCTCAAATTTCATATCTAACATGAATCCATAGTGCTTTCTGGATTTTCGTTGAACTTTGACTTTGTTTTGCTCTCTTGCAATAGCACCTTCAATCAGGAAGTATGGCCTTTTGGGTACGGTTAGTCTGGCCGAAAAAATGAGATATAAAGTTTTGATGACATACGATAACGGAACGTCGATCAAGATCCGACTATACCATGTCTGGACCTGACGTTTCACATAAGGCAACTCAGCGTATTCGCCCAAGAGCAAAAGACGGTCGACCTGTACAGATACACTATGTGCCTGTTTAAGTTGGTGCTGAATGACCTTGCGGACACTCTCAACCGCTGGTTTGAAGAAGTCCATCATATGTCGTTTTTGCAGTTTGACGCTATAACGACTTACGGAGTAATATCTCGATCTTCGGATGTGACGCATCTCAAGAGGCAGCAAGAGCTCATATGCATGATCACCCGAGGTGAATGTCTTCTTTATCTCTTCGAACTTCTTCATGAATGGAGAATCCGGTCCGGTGAATCGCGATTCCAGCTTGGTGAAACCTGCGCCAAATTTCTCTTCCATCCATTTGAAAAGTTCTTGATTGATAACATTTGCACCACGAGCATCCCCTTCTCCCGCCACCGTTTCGCGTAGCGAGGCTTGAGACTCATCGACAGCATAAGTTGTCGCATCTACGAACGTCGGAGTACTGTGACATACAAGGACATTTTCCCCGCTCCTGATTTGGTGATTGATACGGGCCGTCTTGAGGGCTTCGATGGCTGCTGCTTCGGTACTTGAGATCATTTTGACTTGGCCTTGTATTCCCACTGCAGTGATCACATCTGCTAGCTTCGATTTCTCCTTATCCCGGATGTCTCCTGGGAGTGTGAAAACGATAGATGGTTTTGTTTGGGTAGGTTGTTCCCTTATTGCCTTCTCTATATTGGACTTGATCGTGGTGAGAATAGGTATGATTCTGTCTAAAAGGGGTGTGTCATTTTCTTTGCCCAAGTACGAAGATGAGTCGACGGTCTCAATCTTTACTTCGCCTGACGACGAACTAGCAACTGCTATCTCTGGATTCGGAGTAGAGAGGTTCACAACGCAAGTGGCCTCGAAGGGGTTTGACTCTGCTCTGCTTGGAGATGGTGGAGATGGTGCTGATGGTGGTGGAATAGTTGTCTGGGTTGTTTTGAGCGTGACTTTCTGGGCGGAAATTCCTGGCTGGTACGTGTCACCAGTACGTTTGATGAGAGGTACTTCCGGGGTAATCGACGAGGGCCTGGCATATGGGACGGTGGATGATATAGTGGGAGAGGCCTTGGAGGAATATTGAGATAAAAGAGAACTCAGGGTAGTTTGTGACGATAAGGCAAGGCTCAGGTTACTCGGATTGGATTTTGAAGCTTGAATTTGCTGCACGTCCATGTTGGTTGCTTTTGCATTAGGTACAGCTGCCTTATGGCTACTTTCCGTTCTCCCTACTTTTGGTTGTGTCGGTATATCTTCAGATTCCCTACTCGCATTCTTGGATATCTCGGACACAGACAAGGCATTGATGGTCAGCTCGTTTGAAGTTTCTCGTTCCTCAACTCTCAGAGCCTGCTCAATTGTCGATGGTACCGGCAATTTGGACAGTGAAACATATCCATGAATCTCAATGGACGAGCTTGTTTTGTCTCTCTTTGAATCCTGCTCACTGGCTATCGGCTTTGGGTTTGTATCCGGAATACTTTTGGAACTGCTGATAGGAGTAGAGGTGGCGGCAGCATGCGATTGGCCATCATTGGAGAGATTTTCGTTGGATTGTAGAGACCTATCGGTAACATGACGAGGGCTAATCTGATTCAGAACAGGCGATGCATGACCTCTACCACCTGTGACCGATACCGAGTCTTCATTTGAGATATTCCTCTCCAGTGATACCCTCTCGCTTTGTGTCGGGCCACTTCTCGAAGAAACGTTTGCTGATGATACACTCGAATGAATTGGTTCTGGTGTCGTTGAGGCTTTCTCGGAATATTGAGTGTCATATTGTGTATTGCGAGTCTTGATGGGAAGCTCTTGAGGACTTGCAGCAATAAGGCTTGGTTGAATTTCTTTCGAGTTCGTGTCTTGGGTTGTTGGGCTTTCCTCCTGTGCTGGATCATGGCATATGACTTCAGATTGGGGTGAGTCGCTCCAGAGTAGTTCACTGCTTCTTGACATAATTGATGAAGGAGCTTGTGCAGTCTTAGTCCGAGGGGAATTATGCTCCAAGGATGGGGTATGGATATGAGGGTCTGTGGCTTGGGCGTTGGAGGGGTTTGCGAGGCTTGGAAGATGTGATTCTGACGAATCGAACCAAGCTCCAGGCATATTGTCTTCAAATGTTGAAGTCAGAGATGACGATTGGTGCTGAGCGGGCGTTTCGTTGGGACACTGTTGGGGATTGAGATGCGATATCGTAGCATGATGAGAACTTGTGGGTGATACCTCAAACGCCCTTTCAGTGGTTGGATTCGTTGGAAAACTAGCACCGAGGGTGTCCTCCTGTCTCTCTAAGGCTTGCCCTAGAGGTACATCATGATTACCTCGAGACGAAGTGGGATCGTAGCGTTCTACTGATCTCGGTTTGCCTCCTGGATTTTCATAGGGGTGGTGCGACGACGAAAACGCTGAAAATGTCATCTTGATAGCAGAGAAAGAGGTAGAGAATGAAGATAACATGATGTTAGATGGTGGGGGTGACCAAGTCTTCAGCACATTGTCAGAGTTGAGCCTCAAGATTAGTCATGCAGGACAACAATTAGGCAGACGGCAAGGCAGTCTGCTTACAACCATCCAAGGCCAAGAAAAGCATATGTTGGTGTGTGATCAGTGGTTGCTGAAGATTGCTAGGTTGGTTGAATAGAGGTGGATGCAGTGGATGCCTGCTTCGGATTGGACCTAGTTACGCCCGGCTTCGCAGCCTTGCAGCATATGCCATTCTTTTGGGTTCGTATTCGACGCCGGTGTAGTGGATCTGAATCACAATGAATTATTTGGAATTGAAAGGAGGAATAGATAGCGTTGTTAATATGTGTCCACCTCATATCATGTCTGGAGTTTGCACATCCAAACACGTCGGCATAACCTGGGCACATGATAGGTATGCATATTCTACTTGTACTTCACTAGCTCCGTACACCATCTTGATATTCATAGCGGGGCCTTCCTATCTGTATCGTTTTGGCCTTCGTTCTAAGGTTAGAGCTTTCAGAGAAAGAGGGAGCGGTAGGGTGCTTGACATCATGATCGATGAATTTGATAGAGGATGGTTGAGGCCTTGAGCGATTCCTTCCGGTACATCGGAAAGCTGGGAGTTCTTAAGTAGTGGAAGCATATATCCAGATAAGTTGGGATATGTAGGGGAATGGTGGTAGTGATGATAAATGGTCGAGAAAGATGAAGTACGCAGCCAGAGCTCGGGCCATGGCACGTGTCACCCCCACCCCAATTCAACGCCAAGAAGAACCCCACATTCCCTTTCTAGGAAGGATTTTGGTAAGCCCGTTGATTACTGCAGAATGGCTCTCCAACACACTCAACAGCACACATTCCCTATTTAGGAAAGAACTTGGGTAAACCATCGATTCCTGCAGAGCGTTTTCCAACCTCATCAACATTAGAATACTTCCCGAAAAGGAAAGAAAATAGTAAAACTATCGATTACTGCAAAATAGTTTTCCAATCTATTCAACATCATATACTTCCTAGAAAGGAAGGAAAACAGCAAAATCGTTGATGACTGCAGCTTGCTCTTCCAAACTATTTATCTAGGTAACATCATACTTCCCAGAAAGGAAGGAAAATAGCAAAATCATTGATGACTGCAGCTTGGTCTTCCAATCCGTTCAACATTATACTTCCTAGAGAGGAAGGAAAATGGTAAAACCATCGATTACTGCAGCATGCATTCAAGTCAACCGACCATGGACTTTTACCAAGCCATGGTCTGCCGAGGTAAAATCCATGGTTGGTTGACCTCGCATCCTCCGGCTTCAACTTTTTCCGGCTTAAAAACCTTCTTACCCACCATCTTCGATAGAGCATCCTATCTATGATCTTTTCCTTCAAGCGACGAATAGCGGTAGACGTACTGCGTAGAAAAGTGATCAATTGTTAGAATTATATACTATACCCATGCATGGGGGGGAGCCATAGGATAACTCCGAGGTCTATCCGAAGGAAGCATGAATTACCTCCTTTCATCTTCAATACCCCCATATCCACTCCCTCACTCACTCAAACCACAAACCTAAACCCCCTCCCATAATTCTCCAAAGCCACACCATCACTCTCCCTGCTCTTCTCCCTCCTTTCACCTCCTTCACCCGCTCCATCCGTAGCTTCCTTTCTCTCCAACTTTCCATTCTCCCAGACTAGCAGCATCCTCAATGTTCCGGATAACAAGGTCGTGAGGAACATGAATCCGGCACAAATACTCATTCCCTCGATGTAGCGGGGGCCTTGATGGGTTGGGTAGAGTCGGGTTCCGAGGATGGGTCCGCATTGACCGATTAGGTTTATGAGGATTAGGGAGGCGGCGCGGCGGGTGTCCGTGCCTTGGTTGTCTAGAGGGATGCTGTTTAGTATGCGCGACTCGGGTTTACTGGGGTGAAGAAGCAAAAAAGAAACGGGAGATCACTCACTCAGAGTCCAAGCCAGAATATTAGGAATCGTAGAAAACACCCCCGCAGCCGCCAAAAAGGTAGCAAAATACCTCACCCCGACCGTAGTCACAGTAGCAAGAATGATATATCCCACACCTCCAACCACCGACGTACCCATCAAGACGAATCCCCGCTGCTGCGTCTTATCCGCAATCCAAGTCGTAGCGAGAGCGGAGAGGAAAGCGAGGAAGTAAGGCGGTGCGGAGAGGCCTTGGGCGTTGATGCTGCTGTAGCCCATGTCGTGGAGGATGGTGGGGAGGTAGGCAGGGAGACTGGCGTAGGAGACGTTGGCGGAGAAGTACATGAGCTGGGTATCTTGTTAGAATGGTCTTTCCTTCATCCCCATCGAAAATTTTCTCAACTCACCGCATTAAACCATGCCTTAAGATCGACCAATCCTCGCACAAACTCCCCCAATTTTACGCCTCCCCGTCTCTCCACAAATCCAACTTGCCTCACTGCCCTGGCGCATACGACCCGCTTCTCTTCGGCGTTCAAGAAACGTGCTTTATGTGGGGAATCTGGGATGAAGAACCAGGCAAAAGGAACCATGATGAGTGTAGCCAATCCCTCAACCAGGAAGAGCAATCGCCAATTCGCGAGTGCGGAGTGTCCGCTCGTGATACCGTAGGCGAGGGCGCCGGCGAAGGTGGAGGCTAGAGGCGCGGCGGAAGCGAATAGTCCACAACGGAAACCGATTTCATGGCGGAGGTAGAAGAAAGAGAGGATGTAGATGATCCCAGGGCTAATTGGAGAAGTTGTTGGTTAGGATTTGGATGCGTGGATGGGGAGTGAATTAACTCACGCGTAGGCTGCTTCGAAAGCTCCGAGTAGGAAACGGATGGCCATCATGCCACGCCAGTTTTGAGCCGCAGCTTGGACCGTGGCGATCAGTCCCCTAGGAATACGCGTGTCAATTGGAGTGGATTCAAGCCGAGTCGTCCATTCGGAGAGGAACCAGAACTCACCAGGAGAAGACAACGAAAGCGCCGACCACGTGCGGAGGCCATATTTTCCAAAAGAGGATAGAGAACTCGAAGACGATATAGGAAATGTAGAAGATGGTCAGCAGCCATGAATACCGATTCCCAACCAGATGCAAGTCCGCAGCCATGCCAGCAATCTGGGCATTACCGATATTGTTACGATCGAGGAAGGCAAGCATGTCTTTTTGGTGAAACAATCCATGTTAGTTTGTTTCTATTTCCGTATATATGGTGGTGGTACAATGATGTATGTATATATGTTTGTGCAATGCCGGAAACCTACAAAGGACAAAGAAGAGCGGCATCATGTGGCGATCCAGCTTCCGTCGTACATGGCGCTCACTAGCCGCGTCGTATTCGATTGGAGTCTCAGGTGAAGTGCCATTCCCGCGCTTGTCGTCCACTGCTTCCACCCTGCCCGGCTCCACCATCTTGACGGCTATCGAGGAAGCTGGAAAGCTTGGCTTGGAGATGGAAAGGGCCCGATAGGTGCGGTGAATTGGTGACCACCGATTCACCTGGCTAGCCGTTGAGGCGCGCAAAAGGATCTCGGGACCGGAGAAGCCGTGGCGCCGAAGTCGAGGATATGGATCCCGTTCAGTTGAAATGCCGTTAGATGTTTTGGAGTAAGTGAGTGAGGGTTCGAACGTTGGGCTATGTATGCATGTATAACTAACTTGCAAGTGAGTTTCAAGGCCGATTATCGCTCCACCGAAATGAAAAAAGTGAATGAGCCAACCCGAACGGCATTACAAATGTACGAAATTGTGGGCCGAGCTACCTGTTTCCCTTCCCCCCTTGTGCCTTGTGCTGCCTCGTGCGCCGTAAATCGGTGACCGGGTTTTCTTTGATCTGGATCGACTTGCAGGATAGGGAGAATAGTCGACGTCTCCACTTCTCTCCCTCTCCCTCTCCCTCCATATATGCACGCCTCCGGTTTGCCTATCTATCTCTCGACCCACGCGAGAGGTGGCACCTGAACGAGAGGAACAGGAATGGAGATGACGGGCATGCTAAGTCCGCGGGAAACTTTCTTGTGCGACACTGTCCACGTTATCATCCAGGCCACGATGCACGCTTTACAGCTCGGTGATGGCCCAATGGGATGTCGCTATATCGGCTGTCACTGAACACCGGCGATTGGAGGCATGGGATGATGCAGGTGGGTTAAGCTCTACAAGGCTCTTGCCAATCCGGTCAAGCATTGCTTATGCTGACCACCACTGCACCTTGCACCTGAACGCGTAAAACACGGCGGAGGAGGTGTTGGTATCGCAGCGATTGGCAGAGGCGGGGCATGGGGGATGCTGACACTGAGGAACATGGCAAATTGAGAGTCTCCGCAAACGGTCAGCTTACAAGACAGCTGCAGGGCCAAGCAGCAAGGGAGCACGCCCAATCAGCATGAGCAGACCAGTCTCACGATCCCTCGGCTATACAGCCTGTCGGTGGTGCAAGGATAGCACGGCCACCGACAGCGATAAAACGCGGGTGATCCCGTTGTTCGGGGCGGGAGCCACAGCCCTTCCTGCCCTTCCTGCCCTTCCTGCCCATCCTGCCCATCCTCCGCCAATCCGGTGCCAATCCGCCACCAGCAGTAAGCTCACCCCGGTGGTCATTGCTTCGGCTTGTCCACCCATTCCCCTCCCCTCCCCTCCTCCCCGTTTGTTTGCCCCGGGGGCCGATTCAACGGTCCATGTTCCTCCCCCCCCCC
>AJFL01001000.1:0-14369 GCA_000467735.1 Rhytidhysteron rufulum CBS 306.38 | reverse complement strand
GTATGTATGTATGTATGTATGTATGTATATACCAGGGATAGCGAGGAAGTTGTATGTATGTATGCAGAGCATGCAATGCGGGTATACCCGGGAACGGATAGAGATATCATCCAAGGAACAGGGGAATGGATGAAGCGATGGTGTATGTGTGTTCACTACATACGTTCAGTACATATTACATACATGAGGTTTTACATGTTTGGGGTTTATGCTAGATAATGTGGGTTGATATAGTTGAGGATACCTGGGATTGAATAGTTGCATGGTAGTGCTAGGATGTGTCTTGTGCATTGATTGCTGATAGTGAGGTTTTGGATACTGTAGACTCTGCTTAATCTATGCAGCGTTGAAGTGCCGAGATGGATGGGCATGGAGATGCCGATGGTGTTGTCGTGACCTGGGTGAACAGGTGTTTGTCCCTGTTCCCGGGATTGAGGGATCTAGATTCCTTTGAATTACTTTTTCTTTTTCTTCTATCTTTGGATTGTAGATTTATATTGATGTTTGATTAAATATATGAAATCTAAGTGTGAATGATTATTTCGTCCAATTATTTTTATTGTAGAGATTTGATGATTATTGGAGTGGCTTTCGTCGCTAGGGTAGTAAGCACTCTGTGTTTGTTTGCTTACTTACTTACTGTGAGTATGTTGATGGAAACAACATATTGAAAGGCTTGCCGAGATAGAGGAAGGCAAGTCCGCGCGAACGGTGGACGGATGAGTTCCCTTCCAATTCATCCGGTATCGATACATCGCCATGGGTAGAGATTGTGTAAAAATCACATGGCATGCAATGAAGGAAAGCGAACCACAGTATTGGGAGCCGGATAGACGGTCACGACTTCCCCACTGTTTCACAGAATAACCTTTATTGATCATCGACGATCATTTTGCCTTGCTCTCTCCCGGAGTATCGTCCTTCGCTTTACCCGGTAAAACGCCTAGCTGATTGACATACCTAGTTGTGCTTGATTGAGGCTGGGTTTCAAATGCTACCTTGGTTTTAAGGTTACAAGATAAGGAGATCGCGACCTGGGCTTGTGCATTAGTCTAGGCACGATGATGATATTCCCAAAATTGCTATCTCGCCGTGAACGGGAACCTCGTCCGTCCGGGCCGTCCGATCAGCAGCCCATTGTATTGTCCCTAGTCAATAGACCCCTTTTGATATTCTGGTCGCCTCGAATGCTCTTACGATGGATGCGTGAAGCTAATACTAGAGTATCCTTTCGTGAAGCGAACTCGAAGTTGGTTATCAGCCACCCGTGGAAATGACGTGTCAGGCTTTCCTTTGATCACTCGAAACGCTGAACATGAACCTTTTTAGCGTATTTCTTACACGATAGAACAAATTATGAGGATCAAAATGGACAGGCCGCACAGTGTTGGAGCTTTAGCGGCCCTTCGGAGAATAGGTGGAGGGCCGGTCTCAGCTTTAGGTGATGATCGACGTTCATCATCATGATTATTGATCTGCCTACCCCAGCAGCCCTGAAAACTCGTCTAACTTTTCTATTTTTGTCGCTGGCTGGGACGTTCATCCGTGTTTGTTAAGATGCGTGAGGGATTTAGAATGCGACGCTTGCGGCGTAGGTTTGTTTGTTCTTGTCCTTCAATCGGCGAGGAAGAAAAGTTGGTCAGATGCGAAACGCAAACTGGTTATGACACGGACTTGGGATGGCCGTTTCTTCGTATCTGCAATGTGTTTGTTACACTACACCGGGGGCGTTTAAACGGATTAAAAATCATTTCGTTCTTGTCGACGTGGGAGCTGCAATCAGTGCGTAGGTGGCTCAGTCGGGTGTGCATTTCTGTTGCTGACGGGGCCAGGGTGGAGAGGCGTTATCTTGATGATGACGATGCTGCTGCCTTACCCTGCCTTATCCTTCTCGGTTGGTTGAATTCTTTTTCGTGGTGTGCATTGCATGATGCGACCGTTGGGGTGGATGGGTGATAGATACTGCGTGTGGGATGGGTGCATAGACGATATCGTGACGTCCAGGAGTTCGGGCGGGCAGCAGAGGTTAATTTAAGGTGTTACCAGGTTGTGGCTGTTTCTGGGATGGGGCCGGTTGAGAGGTCGTTGAAAGTCAATTACTTTGCAGACATCCTTGTTGGCTGCGTCGTACTGCTCCCGAGTGTGCGGCAAGAAAATGAATGTTTCGGAGCAGGTGCGGTCGTAGAGGGGTGGAGCGGAAATGGTGGGGCAGCTTGGCGGCGGGAGTTGCTCCGGAATAACTCAATTCACTGAAATTGATACGGAGCATTTGTGACGATTGTCGCTGCAAACACCCGCAACTGACTTCACATCGCGAGATTTTGGTTTTCACTCAAGGTGCAGCCGCCTCGACAATTCAAGATGGCTACTACAGCTGAGGCAACAAGGTACTTTCCTTCACATAGCTTTGATTTTACGTATTAACATTTTTAACAGTAGCCAAGATGCCCCCTCCAATCCTCGAGGCATACCCAAAGCTCCCTTTGTCGACAAAGTCGAGGAATATGTTACCTCACGCGCCGATGTCGAGAAGACCCTCAACAGCTTCCGAGAAATGATTTCGTACGTTTGCGCTCTCCTCCGACCCTTTCGCCAACCTACATGCTCACCCTCTTGATTCGCAGGAAATATCAATTCATGGAGGTTAATACCCAGAGGCGGGCTGCGGGGCTGAAGGACAAAATTCCAGATATTCAGAAGACGTTAGAAACGGTGCGCTTCTTGAAGACCCGGAAGGTTAGATCAATATGACTATGGAGATCAGGGACCTTTTTGTTGACTTTGGTTGTTTAGCCTGGGTCGGAACCAATTGAGACGACGTTCGAATTGAATGATACGCTCTATGCGAAAGCGAATGTACCCCCCACCGAGGAGGTCTATCTTTGGCTTGGAGTAAGTCTGGATGAATTCTTTTCCCGTGAGATTCTCCTGCTGACTCTACTCGAGGCAAATGTCATGTTGGCATATCCTATCGCTGAAGCGGAAGAATTATTGACCAACAAACTCAATACGGCGAAGCAAAGCTTATCAACTTGCGAAGAGGATATGGATTTCCTAAGGGAGCAGATCACAGTAAGAAATCCAATAACAATTCACAGCCCAATACATCCATCTAACTTCGTGTAGACATTAGAGGTGGCTACTGCTAGGGTATATAATTGGGACGTGGCTGAACGTCGGAAAGAGAGAGCAGATGCGGAATCAATACCCGGGAAGAATTCTACTTCGCCAAATGGATAAAGCCAAATATACCTTGCTCAAATGAGCTCATGACGTCTCCCCAATGATAACTCCATTACCTTAGCATCATGAAACCGAGTTCAAATGGATAAAATAGTACTACCTTTGGCTTTGAAAGTCTCCGAGTAGCATGTCAATTCCCTTTTGTTTTCCTTGACGCAGCCTTCTCTTCTTGGCAGGTGGTTCTTTTGCGGATTGGCTTGTGTGCTTTGGCTCATAGGCCAACTCCGATCTCCAGAACCATGCCGAAGTCGATGAGCGCGAAAAACAAATAAATCTGGCTCCGTAATTAAAGGCTAGAACTGAGCTAGGGTAGTCATCAGGCTTGATATGCTTGTAGAATTGGAGTGCTTGACGTCCGAAATCCTCACTGCTCTTCTCCCATATCTCTTCCGGATTCCAATCCTCAGATATGGGTTGCCAATATATGGCATTGAACTGATCTTGTGTGTCTCCACTAATATCCCCCCAGCCCTCAACGTTGCAGATACGCAGTCGAGGGAATGCGGCGAATTCGTCGAGCGCCGTAAGATCAATATTGAACCTTCTCAGGATTAAGACCCTTAGGTTGGAGAAAGTCCCTTCTTCCATGATAAGACGGCTCCACTTCCTAAAGAATTTGCTATCGGCCGGGTCTCGATTCAAACCAAGTCGTGTCATTCGGGAATGTTCCAAGGCGAGTATAGAAAGGCGTGGTATTCTTGATATTGCGAGCAGTCCGTCTGGTGTAAATTCAAGTTGCCGGACAACGAGACATGTTAGGCACTTGGCGTTGAAGGTAGAAAGATATTTGGATATCGAGTCGATCTCGAACATGGTCTGGCCTTGCCTTTCCCGAATATGGACATTGTGTTTGTTGTATTCATTTGACAGCTCGTCGGGATATGCTTGGATGAACACCTCCCAGGCTTTCAATGTCAAGGTCCCACTTCGGACGCAGGCTGTTAATAACTTCTCCGTTCCCTTCTTCGATAATGGGTTGCTTACGACTTCTTCAAATGACTTAAGATCTTCTCTGCCATGAGGTACGGGATATCTAGCAGTGTTTCCGGCGTCACGCTGTGAATGTGCCAAGCAACTGACCGTAAGGCCATTTGTTCGAGCCTATCAACACCAACACCTGGATTGAGGTGTTCTGAGGGATCTTCACGTCTTGCTTTGGAATAGGTCAACCACCGTGGAATCATCGAGCGGCTTTGGGCAGTGATCTCTGTATACACCTGCCCTGTGGATTGGTCAAAACCTTGTGAGTGGTACATGTTTGGAAAGTGGTGTAAGTTTCCAAATGGTAAATTTGTTGACTCAATATAATTTGGGGTAGTGCGTTGGAGCTATAGAGATTGGTGTTCGAGATGGAGACGTGAAATTCAGGCTCTAGTCATGATTTCATGCATAGGTAATGGCCATGCATTATTCCACCAGACTTTTGGGGGTTATATTCCTTATGCCGAGAGAAATAGTGGTGGAAGTGACGGTCTGAAGCAAGACAGGTATTTGTTGATAGAGCGGCGCTAGGTAGAGGGGTTTTGGCCAAGTTACTACAAGAAGTTCGAATAAGGCATTTTTACATATTAATGTGTGAATATGTATGAATATTTATGAATATGTATGAATATGAGTATCGTGTCGAAGAGTAAATAGGAGTGAAAACTAGATGGGCGTGATTGGGCAGACGAGGTTGACAGTTCTTGGCACGGGTGTCGTTCGTCATTCAGGGACCGAGGTGATCCGTGCTTTAAGTGTCGTGTCTTTATCCATCGGCCACCTTTTGACGATCGTCCATTCACTCCAACCCCACATTCCAAACTCACTCTCAACGCCTCCGCTGGGCACCCCATGGAGCTCTTTACAATCTCTTGACAGTCCAAATCCCTCACCGCATAGACTTGCACCATGAGCAGGTTGCTTTTATACGTCGGGGTAAGCTCACTCTTCCGTGATGCCCTCTCCAATTCACTGAATGCGATACTGATGCTTGTTTAGGGCTCCGCTCTCCTAGCCAACATCGTCCTCCTACGCGCCTACTATGAACGTCCGAATTTTTATTCCTCTGCCGTATATATATCACAAAGCAATGGCTCCTTAATGGTTAGCTTCTCTAGATACTCTACGCTTTGCCATCCTAACTGTTCATAGCTCCTAATCAACATGGCCCTCATAATAACCGTTAGTTTCGGATATGGTTTACAACGGCTTCTCTACGGACCCCTCCGCACCATTGAGACCGAACAATTGTATGACAAGGCCTGGTTTGCCGTCAGTGAAACTCTCCTCGCTATGACCATATTCAGGCACGAGATAGGCGTTTGGTTCTTCGCCATGTTCTTGTGTCTTCTCGGTGGGAAAATATGGCAATGGATAGGAGAAGGCCGTGTGGAATTCCTCGAACAACAACCTCCGGCGAACCCGCGCCTTTTCCACGCTCGTCTCTCAACATCCCTCCTCCTGTCTGTTACTTTCGATGTTGCCATGATGCAGTATTGTATCAACACCATATTGCAAGACGCCCGGCCTGGAATGATGGCCATGTTTGCCTTTGAATATGCACTGCTGGTCATTGCGTCAACTTCTAGCTTCCTCCGATACGTTCTATCCCTATGCGAAATATTGGTTATTCACCGCCAGACTAAGGCAAGAGATGAAGCACGGAGAGTGGTCAGAGAACAAGCAGAACAACGAAGAGGGGCGGGTGCTGCAATGGAAGGTACTGCAGAAGAGGGGGAGGAATTTGACGAATTCGAAGATGATGACGAGGTTCCTGGATGGGAAGAAAAGGGACGTTGGGTCTTTTACCTTGATTTGGCAACAGGTATGGATCATAAAGCAGGTATATAGTTCCGTGCTTACCTTTCTAGATTTCATCAAGTCTATCGTCTACTGTGGTTTCTTCACCATCCTGATCGCTTTCCACGGAATACCCATCCATATTATGCGCGACCTCTTCATCACTCTCAGATCATTCATTAAGAGAATCAACGACTTTATCCAGTACCGCAACGCTACCCGAGACATGAATGCTCGTTACCCAGACGCAACGGCCGAGGATCTTGAACGGGAGGATACTTGTATTGTGTGCCGCGAGCAAATGACGGTCTGGAATCCTGCGCCTGCAGAAGGCGCCCCACGAGGTCGACAGGTTGATGAGCGTCAAAGACCAAAGAAGCTTCCTTGTGGTCATATTCTCCACTTCGGATGTCTTAGGAGTTGGCTTGAAAGGCAGCAAGTATGCCCCACATGTCGACGACCCGTACTTGCGGAGAATACCCCTACCACTCAAGCTGGCAATCAAGCAAACCAGGGAAATCAGAACCAGCAGAATCCTCCGAACAACCTACGTCAGGCAATATTCGGGGGTGCACAAGGCAACCCACAACAGCCTCAGGGAGGACAGCAAGCGCAGCCAGGACAGCAGAATCGACCAAATATGCGGGTCTTTAATCTTGGTCCTATTCGACTTGCATTCGGGAATATCGCTGTGAATCCTAACAATAACCAAGCTGGAGTCAATAGGAATGCAGAAATGGCAAATATCTACCAGCAGATTCTGAATCAAAACCAGAACCAGCCACAACAGCCGCAGCCGCAGCAGCCCAGAGGCCTTCCCACGATTCCACAGCTTCCGTTTCATACGCTACCATTAGCTGGTACCCCAGGTGCCAATCCGGCTGATATTCAAGCTGACATACTTCGCATTCAGCAGAATATTATCCACTCAATCCAACAGCTTCATGCTCAACATGACCAACTAGAGTACATACAGGCGCTCCTTGGTGAACTCCACCGCATGCAACAAGCTACTGGCGCTGCGGCAAACGGTCAACAGTTGCCTCCGATCGCTCCTTTGAATCCTAACTGGGGTCCAGCAGGCGCACAGCAGGCCTTCCTACCTACACAAGGCAGCTCAGTGATGGGCCCAGGAGATCCGAACTTGCCAGAAGGCCTTTCACTACCTCCTGGATACACGCTCAGACGCTTGACTGCTGTGAATTCTACGCCGGAGCCTAGCGTCCCAGCTGCAACAGAACAACCGCCACCGCAACAGCAGTCACCACAGCCATCGCCACAGCCATCACCACCGGTTTCGAGGTTCGAAGCAAATATGAGGCGAGCACTGGAAACAGAAGCTCGTTTCCATTCTAATTCTGAAGCCTCCGAATCTACTACTCAAGAGCCACAGGCATCTCGAAGCCAGGCGCCCTCCCCAGAGTCTGTACTAAGCAGAAGAGCAACCGGGCCTTCCACTCCCCCCGCCTTAACAGCTGCTACTTCGACATCTCCTGCAGCTCCAAGTAGCATTCAATCTGGATGGAGTTTTGAACAAATTCCTGGACCTTCTAATACAGAAGAACCTGAAAGTTCGTCCACTAGATCAGGAACCCAACAGGACTCGGCAGCCACTCCCTCTAGGGCTGCAACTGTAGAAGATGCCGATGATACTGAGACGTGAGCGGGCTGGCTGAGTATATACCATTCTTGATGTGTGCATAGCGCGGCGTTTTGTATTTCTTTTCTCATTCATTTTGGGATTTGGGTTAATACTTGGGATGGATGAAACCTAGATAAATGGATAGCCCGAGATGGGCAGTGCATATGTGTCTAAAGGCACTCATGTACCAATCAATCATATCTTTTGTATAAAGATGATTCAAATGTCCGTATTTGTGAATTTTGTGGTGTTGAACGTTAAGAGAAGAAGGAACATAGACCCTGCATAAGAACTAGCATGCACAGACCACAATGAATACAACTTCATGCTAAGAAGCAGGCACGTGACTGTTGCCTTTTTTTTTAGCTTTACTGGTGCTGAAGTGGATGGAAGACGTGACTTATTATAGTACTATCTTAAAGCCAGGGGAACTCCGGAAAAGCATCGAAACGGCGATTAGAGTGACGACGAGGGCTCTTAGCCATGAATCTAAAGTCGTTAGCCTAGGACTCCTTTCACTTCGACAACTTGAGGAGGGGAGAGTGGGTAATTGGACTCTGACTAATTATTCCGGTACGGATTATTCTAGGAATGGAATAATATGTTTTGAAAACTCTCATCATGCGCGCTTGCCATGGGACTCCTTGTTGCCTTCCTCTTACGACACGACCTCAGAAGCGAAAGAAGGCATTCCGGCATCAGTGTGGTTATAAGGCGAGATGTCTGGGTCGCGGGTCGCGGGTCCAGCAGAGAAGATCCTGTCCCTGATGAGCACTACCCTCAGTTCAGCGGTACTTTGAAGGAGACGCTACGTCTGGATCGCGTGTTACGAGTCTAGTTATTCTGTCGTGTTTTGATTTGGCTTTCGTGTAGGGATGGGCAGAGAGATCCAATACTGGTACTGTTGCGATGTGATTAAGGACGTGAATCGCAACTCCAGTAAGGCAGATACGACGGTTCATGTCGCTGGTGTTGGGTTGTTGATACTGTAGACGCCGTAGACGCCGTCGAAGATGTGCAGCTTGTCGAGCGCAGACAGAAAGATCGAGGTCGCACTGTTAAAGTAGCTTGTTGTCGCTTGTTGTAGGCGTTTAGAAAAGCGTGTTCAAGAGTGGGAACGTAAAGGCGATGGTTCAAATGAGCACTGTCTTGCAGTTAGGTCACGGGCATTAGGTTAGCAGCTTGTGAACGTGGAGTCCCTGAGGATGAGCTACCTGTAAAGTAAGATAGGAAAGGCGAGGTATACAGTGTGTGGCCTTGCGTGAGCAGTTTTGTGCGCTGTTTTGGGCGTGGGCTTGGGCGTCGAGGAAGTGAGAGCGGAATGGGTATGGAACTTCAAAAGATGGGTTGGGTTATTTATGTAGATGTGGTGTTAGGAACTTCAAGTATCCGATGCGCGTGCACTGCAAGAGATCACAACGTAAACATGAAGCGAACGCGAACGCGAACTGCAACACCATGGGCAAGGTAGACGCGTCAATTCAGTGAGAGGCGCGGGAAATGAATATCGTTGAGTGACCAAGAACAACATGTCTCAGTGGTGAGGTGGAATCGTAACTCAACACCAAGAACTTCACGATAGGGTAGCTTCACTTATGTAGTATGAGGGACGAGTTGAACAACAAGGCAAGCTAAAGGTCAAGGTCAAGGTCAATAATCACAATAAAGGTCACTGAGAAGAAAACACCAAGTCAAATTAAAAAAGAATGAATTGAACTATCTAAAAATGTCCGAGGAGGCATGCCATAGATATTTTGGAGCCAATTAACAGCATCTATCGAGATATCGGCTCATCTCGTACTGCGTTATAGGTAGGCGTCATGCATCTGACCCATCCGGCCATGCTCGGGAACCAACCAAAGGAAGGTATATTGCTCTCTGTCATCTTGAAGATGCACTTGTTTGATCAGAATACCAAGGAAGTGATAGTGTATTTGACCAAAGACTATACGATTGACACAATGATGTAGCCATCTTGAGTGTGACGAATCGCACTGCAGTTGTTGCCGATGGAGAGCTTGGTCATACGAGCGTATACCAAGGCATCCAGCGACATGCAGACAGTTAAGAACTGTTAAGTCATGAAAAAGTACAATGACAGGCGTGTTCATGTAGATCCAACCAACAAACGACCAACTGCCCTTGACCAAGCTCATGCAAAGAAGCCTAAGCAAGGTGTGAAAGACCACGTGAAGGCGCGATGTCAGAAAAATGTACATGAAGCACTGAAAATCCAAAAGCCCAAAAGAATAGAGAAGAAGAGGAAGAAGAAAGGATGGAGGTGAGGGGGCGGGAGACTTTATATACTGCCCAGAATACGCTAGTGGGTGAGTGGACTAGAGAGCTCACGTGATGGCTCCCAGGTTGACGGGAAGGGTTCTCTAGCCACTATTTGACGTCAGTAGAAGGCAATAGAACCCAGGTAAGTGAGAGAAGTGGCTGGAATTAAAGCGAATTTCATTAATTTCCTATATTACGCGCTATCTGAAGAGGAATCGGGCACTGTGTGCGCGACTGAAGTTTGATACTATGTTCACTTCACGACCCAGGACGTCGTGTTGACGTGAAAGGCTAGGCTTGATGAGGGATATCTTCAAGGTCAGATAGAGGGACTGGCTCTACCATCGTCAAGTCTCCAAGCCGCAGTGAGGTTACTGGGTCGGTATCACTGTCAGATCCGACATCCACAACGTCAACCATAGGAGCGTGCTTTTGGGCCTCAATCTGCGTGGGCGGTTGAGCTGACCCAAACCCCTTTGGGAGAGATAGAGGCTCATCATCAAGGTCCTGTAACACAATCCGGTGATCTTCCTCGTCTTCGGCTGAAGAGCTCAAGGAGCGAGTGCGCACCGGTGACTGCAGCTCAGCGCTGGTCGCTGTAGAGTTGGCCGCCACCGAAGTGCGCGAGGAGCTTAATAATAGAGTTGTGTCAACCTTCGTAACATCCACCTCTTCAGCGTCAAAAAGGACGCGGTCCTCATAGGTCTCTTTGCTCTGCCTCTTAACACATTCTTTCTGCTCTTCCATCGCCTCAAGTGCCTTGACTTGCTCAGCTACCTTGACCTCATCCACATCCTCAAAGCCAATTTGCGACAGAATGCTCCCCACGAGGTAGCGATACTTATCGTGTCCCGTCACAACAGCGCTCATGTTTACGTTCTCAACACCGACGACCCCATTCACCTCCTGCAGCCCAGCAATACCCAATTGCAACTTGCTCGTTCGGTACAAGAATCCCAGGATGTAATCCTCAGTGCTATACACATTGACCACACGCGCAGACACAACAGCCCGAATCCGTCGCCAGAACCTGCTGTCCGAAGGCGTAGGCGCGCCCATAAGAACGACCGATTCGACCAAACCGAAAGCGTTCTGCTTCGCCAGCTCGAGAAGGCAGGAATAGATTACACGCCCACCGAGTGAGTATCCTACTAGAGTCACGGGTCTTTCACCTTGGGCCTTTCCGATGAGCGCGTGAGCCAACACTTTCCCGGCTTTATCACTTCGAGACACGGCGATGGAGAACGGGTTATCGAGCACACTAGCAACTTTTACAAGGCCAATGGGCCAGAGGCCAGCATAGAGGGCACCGAGCAAGGTACGGCGGACAATAGCAATTTTTGCGCCCTCCCAGGCATAACTCATGGCCACGTTGGTTAGTGAGTTTCCAAGATTGACGAGGGCATTGAGCTCGTAGCGTAGTGCGAAAGGTTCGATGCCAGTTGAATTGATGACATCCCATGGCTCTGCCACATCTGCTTGCGAAGTGAGCCAGCCACTGATTCCAATGGCCACACGAAGTCGATGACGCTGGCCTTCGGGATCAGTCTCAGCAGGCCCTTTTCCTCGGCTGGGTGAAGCTACAAGGTGTCAGCGTTAAGATCATGTAGACAGCTTCTGAATAACACTTAATGTTTGAAGTGAACCAGGGACTTACGGTCAATGGGAATGAATTGAAAGTCATCCACCTCCTTCGCATACTTATCCATCAATCCTCCCGTCATCTTCCCACCGTACGCCCCAAACAACGACCCCACAAGAACAGAGCTACCCGCCAGCGCCCCAAGATACCCCGATACTGCCGTCGCTCCAAGACCCAACCCACCCATAACGGTACCCACACCAGCAGCAAGAAGCGGAGCAGCGAGACCACCAGTAACACCGATCAAGACAGCACCCCCAACAGCCGCAAGCCCAACCTTCCACTTCCTTGCTTCCGAATTCTCTGCGGCCTTCTTCTTCGCCGCTTCATCTCCATCCATAGCCGATGCAGAAGCAAGCAAGCCCTGCGCAATGGTTCTCTCATGCTCAGCCAACGTGTCGATATCGAGGTGAAGGCTACTCGCCAGATGCAAGAGCATGATCCTAGAATGCGCTGGATACTGTTCCCGGCTCAAAAGCAACAACAACACACAATGAAGAATTAGAACCCGTTTAGGTAATTCGAACTTCGCAAGCCTCGTCTTTATAGCCGGATACCGACTTTCCTTCACAGGGGTATTCCCACCAATCCCTTCATCCCACGACAATAAATCTCTCTCTTTCTCCTTCTCAGCCGCATCCAAAATTGCCTTCCGCTTCGCCTTCGCACTTCGGACAACGTCGCCTCGAAGACCAAGGACATCGCAAACACGGTGCATGACGCCTGCTCTCCACTTATCGAAGAAGGTCAAAGCAGCACGACGTAGTCCCTGCATTTCAGAAGACACCATATCTTCCTGGACCAGTCGTCTCGCTTGCTCAGCAGCTTCTGCAGTCGGTGACACAGGTTTTTGCGTTACAGAATCGGTGGGGTCGAAAGAGATCAGGTCCTCCTCTTGAGCCTTACTTGCGGCTGAAATTTGAGCTTGCGGCATGATATTTTCGAGATTGGATACATCGAAAGTGGCAGCGATATCGCCACGCATGGCATCCGTGCATAGGAGAACCAGCAGCGCAAGCTCGACCTTCAAGGCTGGCGTATCGAGGATTGAGGTGAGAGAGGCTCCATCATTAGTATTGCTGGAGGATTGTTGGGAATCTGCGCCGGAGACGACGCTTGATGCTAGTTTGAAGAGCATCGTTGATTGATGTTTTTGGTAAGATGTTCGCCGTGTAAGAGGGAAGATGTGTAGGTAGAAAGGAACAGGGAATGATGACTTGGGTGATTCAAGGTTTCTGGAGACCCCAACTACGCCTCGCCGCTACAGGCAGGTCTGTACTGGACTTTTTTTCTTTAGACAAACCCACAGAACCTCGAAAACTGCCACGATATCTTCAGTCAACTACAGTTCCATCGAGCACAGCATGCTTAGAGGCGTGTCCTTTATGGAGTCTGAAGGAGCCTTATTAACATCCTCTATGGGGTCTCCCGAGTCATCACCAAACGAACACGATATCATGGGGCCATTTTGAGTTAGGAACCGTGCCCCTTATTCTAGGCAACGAACAATCCTAGCGTATTTGAACGGTCTCGACTAGACTATATCTAAAAATATCCATTAATGCCTGCTGTTCAATATGATCCCTCATCCATACAAATAAATCTAGCTTCATTCCATTAAGGAGCAAACGTTTCTTTTTCATATTGGCATCTCAAAAGGATGCGTAATCTATAGGCTTGACAGTAATATGGCGGAAGGCTGAATGCTAATTGGGATAGAAGAACTGAACACCAAAATTACGTATGTAAAGTTGCATGTTGAAGTGGTTTTGTAGTTGAATTTGGCTTTGGCTAAGCTCAAGGAAGTTCCACTTCTCCACTCTCCCTAGGTACCTGCACAGAATTAGTGGTAAACGTGATCGCGCGAGAACGTGTCACCCATGTACTGTACTACCCACACGAGTCATTAAATAGTGAATGTTTTTGTATTTCCCAGGAACGCCACTGCTACTTTGCAGTTCAGATCGATAGTTCAATTATACAGCGCCGCCATCCTCATCTGCACATACCCCCACGCTGTAACCGGGTCATATTTCTTCGGGTTCCCCTCTCCCCAACACCCAGGCAACGCCTCAATAACCGTATCCATATTCGCTGTAGCGAAGAACGGGATCGAATACCTAGGCCTACAAATCACCTCACCCCCATCCCCCTCTCCATCAACAACCGGCGGCGCACCAACCCTATGCACAGTACTCCTCCACCGATCATTACTCCACCTCGCCATCAAATCCCCAATATTAACCAACACCGCATCATCAACCGCCTGCACGGGTCTAAACACGCCCTGCTGCTTCGGATCCTCGATTTCTAGCCCCCCAACCTGATCCTGGAAAAGCAGTGTAAGCGTCCCAAAATCCGAATGCGCATTTATCCTAGCCTTCTGATTCTCCCTCAACACCTTCGCCGCCACTTCCGGGTAATGCAGTAATCGTAGTTGGAAAAGTGAATCGGAATGTAAGGGCGAGAGCCCCCCACCAGGTACCTCCAAAGCAATCGACAAGGCATCTAAAACTCGATGTATGCACCCTGCACATTCTTCAAAGAATCCTTCCATGAAGCTTCGGAATCCGGGGAGTTTTTCTTCCGGGAGCCAGATGTTGGGTTGCGCTGTGTCGTGCACGTTGCCGCTCTCGAAGGTCTCTTTGTAATCGGGTATGGAGCGGAGTTTGCTGATTTCGGTTTCGTCGAAGACGTGTTGGGAGACCTTTTCGAGGCCCGGGCTGGAGTAGCCGCGGTGGTGGGAGCCGCCTGGGGGGTGGGGGGCGAGTTGTTTGGTTT
>AJFL01000999.1:0-12005 GCA_000467735.1 Rhytidhysteron rufulum CBS 306.38 | reverse complement strand
CCCTCAACCGTTGCCCATCAACCGCGAACATCAACACCCCCGAAACACTAAGATTGCACGAGAGTGGAGCTACCTATCGACTTCACTCGCTTCCTAATCCCCCGTCTCTATAAACCGTTGTCTCCGCGTCTATCAGCTGTCCTTCGTTCACCATGGCCACCGATATTAAAGCCGAGAAGCCAGAGGGTGAGTCCCTGTTTTGATTTCCCCCCTCTGGAAACATTCCGGATGTTTATGGCTAATATCTTCTACTTGCAGCTCAGATCAAGTCTGCGGATATGGTTCGTTCCGATTACGATGAGTTTCTAAGGTCTGCGCTAACATTTTATTCAGAGTGAGGAAATGCAGCAGGAAGCTATCGAAGTCGGTAAGTTTTCACCGCCCATGAGAGATTTGATAGGGAGTATAATACTAATAATGAGAGTAGCTACCGAGGCGATGGAGAAGTTCACGATCGAAAAGGTAAAGAATTTCATTTACGAGTTCAGTCAAAGATTCACAATCCATTGTTCCCTTCTCTTCCGGCAAAGCCTTGCTTCCCTTAAGCAGTATAAGATCTTTTGTTAACATTTTGCTAGGACATCGCTCAGCATATAAAGAAAGAGGTAGGCTAAGTATCTTCGAGTCGAAATATCAAAGTGTACTAACAGAACCAAAGTTCGATTCTAGAAGGGGAGCTACATGGCACTGCATTGTTGGCAGGAATTTCGGCAGCTTTGTCACCCACGGTATGTGACTACTACCGCGCCTGCCAAGACCAAGAGATACTTACGCTGTACAGAGACGAAACACTTTATTTATTTCTATCTCGGACACTGCGCCATCCTGCTTTTCAAGACTCAATAGAGGGTTTTGTGCTTGGGGGAGTTCGAGGGAGTCCCGACTGCTGGTACACGATCATGGAGTTATCAAAGGCCCTGACGATTCACGAGACAGAAGACTACGACTGATGTCAAACGAAACTCTCAGGTCAGTAACGAAAGCATGGTGTTGTACTTGCTTGGTAGGCATGGCGAAGGAAGAACAGCGAGATGTTGAATTCATGGATAACCAAACTTCCTCACAATTAATACGATTCAAATTGGCACACACAACCCCAATCTTCGGATCTGACATGACTAACAAAGGAATGAAGCTCCAATCTGCATGTCTAGGAAACAAAACGCTCTTCGGCATGTTTGCTCAGAAGATATGCAGCCTGGTGCATATGCGGGGTCCAGTTTCTTTGTAATGTACATACATACGTACCTAGTAAGGTACGGCAACCCACCAGCACCATCCCTGCACTGTGGCTGAGTCGTGCCTTCGTCATCGCCGCCAGCCAAGGATGAAAGCCAAGCTCTTGGAAGCTTCCTACACTGCAGCACCCGGGCAGCATATTAACCACGCCATAAAGCTGTCGCACTCCTCCGTCCGAACAAAAGACACCTTTTCACGACCCCATCGTATTAATCGCATCACCACTTACATACAACAAACAGCCATGTTTTTCTTCTTCACCTGCGGCACCCACAGTACGTATCATCCATCCATCCATGGATCACTTCCGTTCCACCTCCAGCTCTCCCCGCCGAGGTTGCCGCATGGCAACGAATTCCACCCAAAACTCAAACCCACAAACTAACAACCCCATCGCGCAGCCTTCACGAGCCGCGTCAAGGGCGCCGAAAACCTAACCGTCCAATGCCAAAACTGCGGCAACATCTCCGGTCACGTCGTTAAGCGATGGTATGTCCCGTCCCGTGTACCTACATACATACATACAAGAAAAGCTACCCTACCACCACCACCACCATCAACTTTGCACGTCGCACATCCCTCGCTCGCTCGTAGCGCCAGACGCCTACGCGCCCCCTTCACTCCCTCACCCTGTGTAACATTGAACAAACAATCTTGGCAATGAATACAAACCCGAGCCCGCCCTTGATGCACATAAACCCAACCCAACACCACAACCCTTTCCAGCCAGCCCTGTCATCCCATCCCATCCTCCCTAATGTCCTTTCCTCATTGCCTTTCTTTCTCCCCTACATCACACACTCCCCCAAACCAACCCGCAATCGGCAAACAAAGATAATCCCCAGTTAACACATTTCAAATAGGGAATGGTTCACTTTCTGCTTCGTCCCCGTCATCCCTTTCAGCTTTAAACCTTATCAAGAAGTCGGCTGTCATATCTGTAACTTCTTCCAAGATATCTCCTACCGTCCTGACGTCCAGGCGCAATTGGGTTGGGCAAATGGCAATCAGCAGCAGGGTCTACCGATGCATAACCAGCCTCCGCCACAGCAACAACCGCAGTATAAGTAGGATGGAGATGTCATTGAGGGCGTTCTGATTGATATTGAAGTTGAGGATGTATATTGCATTGTTGCTAAGGGAGAAAGTGGGCATGATGATGGTGAAAAGACGAGTGATACCAGGAGGTGTCGAAAGACCCTCCGATGCTTCGATTTTGCATTGAGCGGTTTTTGGTTAGGGGAGGTGGATGTACTATGACTGAATGGCGTTATGCTGGCGCAGAGATACCATTATCGTTACCCGTTTTCATAATCACGATTTTGTTTCATGGTTTTCCACTGCCTTCCTAACGCCTATTGAAGAGTGCATTTTCGTCATTTAACAACGAACAAGAAAAAACAACTCTGAATAAAACAATGTTCGAGACCCCAATCCATACACAATATCTCTGGATAACCACCAAAGTCCAATTCTCTTCAATAACAGCATCGTCAAATATGGATACCATCGCTATCCATACCAATTCCATCAAGCCTTCCTTCTTGCACTTCAGTCATCAGACAGTTGGTGCACCGTCACCGTCTTACCCTCCATCTCCACAAAACTACGATTCCGCATCTTGGATGCCAGTGGACTCTCAGCATCCATATTCCCATCGTCCTCTCGCTTCCTTTTCCCACTTATGTCCTTCTGCTCCCGCTCCCTCAACTCGTTCGTGATCGCAGTGAACAGGTCATGCTCAAGCTTTTCCATACTACCTTGCTTCTCTGTTCCTCTCGTATGCCTCGAAGTCAGCCCATCCCGTGCGATCGTTCCTTCGGATCTAGAGGTACTAATAGTAGGGCTGCTCTTGCCAGTACTAGTATCTGTCCGCCCAAGTAGCGAGACGCTTGTCATTCTTGAGGCGGGATCCTTCATACTCATGCTTGCATGGTGGAACAGGCGTTTAGATTGTGGGTAGTGCAAGGCCTGCTCATTTTCTTGCTCTCTAACAGAGCTCCATATGGAATCCCTAAGCTGCGTAGAACGCTTGAGCATGGTTCCTGAGTCAGACATTGTGCTATTCGAATAGGAAGCAGTGCGTGCAATTGCTGCAGCAGAAGGTTTCCCTGTGATAGGTATAGAGACAGGTCCCATTTGGCTGGTTATACTTGGGGGAGGCCCATGAGGAGATGGTTGATCAAAACAATAACGCTTGGTGGGACTTAGAGCCTCGATCAAACGCCCGAATTGGTCGTCCCGCAAAGTCATGACAACCTGTCTGGCACTATCATCGGTCTTATAGGAATTCTCCCGAGATGATGAGGGAGAGGCGAATACATTGACATCGTCTGGCATTGAGATATCAGTTGGAGCTGCGCTCTTACGATGATATTCCCAGTTGTCTGACATGCTCATATCGTCAGCTGGGTCCGCAAATGGGTCTTGCAATGCAAGTGGCTTTGAGAACGCTTCAAATCGTGAACTTGGTCTGGAATTGAGCCTTGGGGTCGGTCGTGCGGAACGTCTCCCCCCGTAACCGTAGGGACCGTGTGGTTGAAGGGGTGGATTAACATGAAGGTTTGGCGCATTACGGACCTTGGGCAATGGAGCTTGTGGTGCGTGTGCACTCCGGACTTTCGTAGCTTCAAAGAGAGGATTTCGGAGCGGCCATGATATACCAACCTGCTCGAGGAATTCTTTTCAAAGTCAACAAGGTCCAGCTCAAGTCACACAGATAGGTATAATTACCTGTTGGAGCATGCTGGAAGGCAAAGCAAATAATGTCATTTGCAGCACCAAACTCAAAATCGTCTGGTGCCGACTGGCTCAGCAATCGCTCAGAGATGATGACCTTAATACGTCCTGCATCTTCCCTGACATCCCACGAGCTTTGCATAAGTGCATTTTGGTGGAATTGCGGAAACGTCAGCTTCGCGGCTGGTTGATCGTGTTGAGATAATGGAGAATCGATCCAACATCTCTCCTCATCTGAGCACGGTTAGTAGAGGCACAAATATCCATGATATGTCCATACTTACTGATCTCCAGTGGCCAAGCACTGGATGCCTCAAAGAAGTGGTGGCTAGGTCTGCATTAACAGATTGAAGGGACAACCAATATGTCCGATCAACACTGCTTACAAGACCTTGAATCCATCTATGAGTATTCTGATAGTGTAGACAATTCGCTGGCCCAGTCTGAGCTTCGACTCAATTAAGGGCGATGGTCTAGGTTTTGTCCAGGAGTGAATGGAGACTCGAAAAGGTGTTCCAGTTGGAAGTGAGGCGACGTAGCATGTCAACATCGGAAGCTTGTGACCATCTTGGAAATGAAATCAAGTTAGTATTCTTGTGAGCAATGTGAAAGAGTGGCTATTCGGAGACCCAAGTACTCACACTCATCGTGAGTAGCATAGTATGCCGTCCTAAACTCTTGGATAGGTATGTGACAATCCACTGGAAACAGGATCACGTCCCAAGACTCGTATCTCATGGTGGCGAGCAATGCAATAGAGATGATCGTTTCGATGAAGGATTGATTGTTGAGGGGAAGATGGAATGCCGGAGGTTGCTTTTGTTGTTCTGAACGACCAGTGGGCGCATCTCTACATATAATAGGAAGTCACACTTATGTATGGCAAGGACGACATTAAAATAAAGAGTTCAGCACGAAGGAATAACCATGGAATAGGATGAATTGGATAAAGGAAAATAAAGGAAAATAATTAATTGACCGCAGATAGACATGCCATCGTACCGCGTCTCGTCATGGAATTACTATGCCGTCCCTCAATCGTATATGGACATTAAATGGTGCATCCAAGTACAACAAACAAATATGAAAAATCAAGCCAAACTCAAACAACGGCGTAGCGTTGTCAATCCCTGCACAAACCTCTAAAATGCTAATAACGATGTGTACGCCTCTATAAAGCATTGGGTATGAGGTCCGCCAGACGCCGTGTTCAACACCTGAGTAGACGCCACGCTAATCGATAAAAACCAACAAAATGGTTACAACGCTCAGGAGGTGTACACCTCATGTAGAAACGCCTAAAACATGCAAGTATCCCTCACGACTTCTCAAATCATTATCGTAAACGGCCGAAGGTAACATGAATTCGCGGAACGGGACATGGCGAGTACTGAAGTGCTGATCTTCGGGATTATTGAGGCAGGATGCCATCGGGGCTGCGAGACTCGGCTTGAACGCCATTGTGTCCAACTTCGCTTGGAGCTACGCTGAGCCCGTTCATTCTCGTGGTGAGTAAGCCGTCGGTTGGCTTGATCGCATCGGCCTGTAGATCGCTAGGGAAACCGGTGGGATAGGTCAGAGGAACCAGTGGTGGTTGATACTGGGCAGCGTATGGACTAGAAGAGAAACTTGAAGTTAGCACTGGTCATTCCACACATCCTCAAGGAGAAGAAATACAAGTTAAGAAAACAAAATGCGAAGAGCACATCGAAACCAAAGAACGAAGATCTAAGGAGCAGGCGAACCAAAAGGGAAACAGGGCTGTTGCAAACAACAAGGCAAAGGCATGTCAAGCACCGAAAATAGGGAAATCAGCTCGATTATCTCTCGCCACAATCATTGCACAATCGTAAGAGAAAGTAAAAAAGTCCGTCCGCATCAAATCGAGAGGCTAGCTAGCTACAACCAAAAGAACCCCGTCCGAAATGCCAGAAAATGACTGGCCGAGCCGCTTGTAGTACAGTTTTCTCTAGGCCACCCAACACGGAAAGAAGAATAATGGAGTGAGTCATGATGGCAACTTTTATGGTGTTGATTACCGCCCAGTGCTAAAAGGAGACCAAAGTGAAAGTCGTAATGGGAGGCATTCGTAAGAAATCATTGAACAGCGCCAACCGGATGGCAAAACCTTGAATGCTCGAAGGACGAGAATCCACGCCGTAAAAGTGAGGAAAGAATATGCTTACTATCATGGAATTAGTGACTGTAGGTTGGACCTGGGGAGATCGATACTGACCTTCATAGGAGCGAAGTTGCCATACGGATGCGCAGGGGGCATGCCCATGTTAGGGTAGACTGGTGGAGGTGGAGCTGGCCTGTAAGGGGTGCCAGCAGGTCCGGAGTTGTTTTGACTACGACCCCAGCTGAGTCTGACGCGCGAGTTACCGATAGGATAGCCCTGCATTTGGTTTATGGCCATCTCGGCGGCATGTCGTTGAACGAATTGGACGAATCCGCATCCCTTGCCGGGAGGAATCTTGACGTAGGTAATTTCACCGAAGCCTTGGAAGAACGAACGAAGCTCATCCTCGGTGACGTAGCCGGATAGTCCACCAACAAAGACGGTCGTGTTGTTGGGGTCGGTGAACTGGTTCATGGGTTGAGGAGCACCATAGTAGCCCATTGGTGGAGCACCCATCGAGTACATTCCAAGAGGACCACCAGGTTGCATACCCATAGCAGGACCACCTACACCTCCGCTCTTGTTCTTTGGGGTAGCAGTTGAGATACGCATAGGACGGTTGCCGCAATACACACCCTGCATCTCAGTTAAGGCACGCTGCTGGTCGCCTTCGTCGGCGAAACGAACGAAACCATATCCACGTGAGAGGCCGCTGATAGGATCGGACATGATCTTGGCGGACTTGCAAGAAGGAAATTTGTTTTGGAACAGAGAAACCAAGACGTATTCATTTACCTCTGGACCAAGATCGCCAACGAAGATGGAGTACTCTGGTCCACGATCATCACGGCTGCCAATGTGGATTAGTAAAACGACCGTATTCCTCATCAAATTAAAATGGCAGAACTTACCTGCGGTCCTGAAGGCCACCGCCAGAGGCCCAGTTGAGCTTAAAGGGACGGTTGGAGTTGGGAATGATTTGACCGTTCAGAGTGAGGGCTTTGGCGGCGGCGGCGGGCGAGGAAAAGTCTACAAAACAGTAACCGGCGTTGCTTCTATTGGATGGTCAGTTTCCTGAAACATGGACCACTTTTGATTCGCCCGCTTACCCTGAGAACTTATCGCGAATCATCTTAACGTTGACCTGCTCGCCCATGTTGTACCAAATGCTTCGAACGAAGTTTTCGTCAATCCAAGGTTCGAGTTCACCCATCCTGCATGTAACGTACGTCAGCCCTTAAATTCTTAAGCAACGGGATGATATTGCGCAAGGTGATCCAGATGCGGAGACCCCGCGCCTTTGCTTCCTTTTTGCAAAATATCACTAAATCCACCAGGAATTCTCACGCACCATAGAGTAGTCTTGTTGTCATTCCCTTGTTGTTCTCCGCCGGCAGAACCGGGCCCGCCAATGTTGCCACCTTGAAATTGACCGGCAGCGCTCTCAATGGGTTGACCGATCTGAGCTGGCTGTGGTTGCGCACCTGCGCCCCCGGGCGCATCGCCTTCGGTGGGCTGCTGGCCTTGGAAAGAATCGTAATTTTGAAAGCTCATTTTGAGGATGTGTTGCTAGTCGATCGAACCGGAGCAAAAGCACGAAAAGATGTTGGTCGCAATAAAGGAAATGGGTTTCGTCAATGACTTGGGTGAGTGTGGGAGATGGAAGTTTGATGTTGCTCGATAGACCTGGTAGAATAAGCAGATTGACGTTAGCGTCGGTGAAATAAGGTCGAGGGAGGGGGAGAGGCGTGGCAATAATGGCAATAATAGGGAACAATAACAGGCACGACTTACCGCCGCAATCGAAAGAAAGCCCGTTTAGTCAATGAGGGAGCAATTGACCTACTGGTGAATGGTAGAGTGGGATTACCGGAAAGTCGCGCACAACAGGGAAACTGGAGAAGCGCAATCGAAATTCGGAAAACAGAGCTGGATCAATAGTCGAAAGAGAATATCCGAGATAAGACTGTGATAGACGAACTCCAGTACGCGCGTGATCCTAGTGAACGAGAGACCGTTTTGGCGGACGATTTGACGCAGTAGAAACAGGTCACTCGCGAATCTGCAGCATCCGTCAGCAAGGTCGCACTTGGAGCATCACATGCATGGGAGTATAAGCTGTAGCACGAGGCTCGCCAGGCACACGCAACGTCTTTTGTTCGAAAAGCCAGCAGCTCTCGTCCACGCCGGCCGGTGGGAGCACGACCAGGACGGTCTTGCAGCTGCCGTATCGCCTCTCCGTCGCAAGCCCGGTGGTGAAGCGGAGCCTCACGTAGGGCGACGACAGGGCGAGCTGGGAGAGGCGCGGCGGCGAGCAGGCAACGCAATTGCGCCCGGCCGAGACGGCAGCAGGATGGGCGAGCGGGCGCGACGAGGAGAGGTGTCTTGCGGCGTCTGCGGCGCCAAGGCTTTGTTGAAAATTGTGAGGGGAGGGTGTAGACGCACCGAAGAGGTTGGCAGGTCGGATAATGCAATGAGAATAGAGGCTGCAGTCCCAGAAGAGCAGAAATCACGAACACCGGCAACGCAAAGGAACAAGACGGGAAGGTATCAACAGAAGGCGTTGATGGGATGGATTATTGTAGGGATAGTGGAGAGGTGGTAATAAGAGAGCGGGGGAGAGCAGAAGAACAGGCCCTTGAAGCGAGGGTTGGGAGGGCAAGCCGCCAATCCCGACGCAGGTCATGTGAAGGACGAGGCACTGGCTCTGACTCTGTCTGGCTCTGGCTCATGAACTGTGGGAGCTGCGCACAAATCGCATTACATATTATTGCAGACAGACGACTGATGCTGTCTGCTGGGTGTGCTGCCTGCGGTTGCCAGCCAGCGGGCCTCTCCCTGCCAGCCGGGTCTCTGTGGGCGATCTAGTGAAAAAGCCTGTACCGCTCGCTGCAGTGGGCTGTTGGGCGCTGCTGGATGCGGCACCATGACGGAACGATACCCACGACGAACGGCCTGTCGCGGGCTGGGAGGGAGGGCGAGAGCTTGCTGCTGTGGCGGGCGGACGCGCTGCGCTGCGCTGCGATGCCAGCGACGGTGCCAACAGCAATTGTGCGAGAGCTGGAGTAGTTCACCCAGCAGTTCAGTTCAGTTCAGCAGTGGCCGGGGCGGAATCAAGCTTTGGACGATCTTCGATGGCAGAGGCATTATTCATTTGCTGCGCGCCCTGCCACTGGTTCGTCACACTTGCCTTGCAAGGCTGCCACGCTTCGCCCTCAGATCTGGCGGTCTGTCTGCTGCTCCAGCTCCCAGACGCGGCCAGGATGCATCGCGCACTCGGGGCTGTTATTGGAGCAGCACGCTGCACGATCGCTGGTTATTAATAGGTCCACACATGGTGCATCGAATCCACCTCTGCTGCACGATGGCCCGCATGAGGGGTTGATCACGGCTTTCTGGCAACAGGAGGGAAGATTCTGACAAGTCACGCATCGTGGGCGTCGCCCTCTGCCTCCCCCCATCATCATTATTACAACAAGCAGGAGAACCACCACCGCAATCCAATTCATATCTGCTGCCTCTTATTATAAGAGAGCATTCCCACATCATCATGATTACTGCACTGCGCTGCGCTTTCGGGTCCAACGCCACCCACACCTGAGGAAGCTTTGCCTATCGGTGACGACTCCGATTAGCCTGGGCGCTCCATGCTCCTGATTTGCTGTTCCCCACCTGAGCATGCTCCATCATCATCCTTCCCTTTCCCGTGCTCGGGCTGCAAAGACAAAGCTCAAGCAGGTCAGTATGATTCATCCCATCCGCAGAAGCTGCTCGTCGCCAAGACAAGAACAGAGGCGTTTGGCCTCTTTGGTGTAACCACGGGCTTCAACGCCCGCGTCCAGTTTACAACTTCAGTGTCAATGTTTTTGCAAACGTTGTTCATCAGACCATACTTTCAAACGTTCTGGATTCTGGTATCAAGAGGTAGGTAGGTACACGATACTTCTCATCGGTACACCGTTCCACCGATTTTAAAAACGAGCCATCCCGCCAACAGACATCGTCGTTTATGCAGCCGCAACCCCCGCAATCTCTTTCGTAGGAATGCCATTCGCCTGCTGAGCCTCCCCAAACGAATCCCTACCCTCGGCAAACACCTTATCGAAATCATACTCGAACCACCTAATATCGGGATTCAATCCAGCAAACTTCCACTCTCCGTCAATCTTCTTGTACCAGTGGGTGTTGGTACTATGGGCGTGTCCCTTAACAGCAACCGTGGCCCTTGTCTCGTCGGTATATCGCTGATGCGGCACACGGAGCTGGTGAGTGCCAATGATTTCGTCATCCGCGATCTTCTCCCACTTCGTACCACCGATAAAGTGTTGAGTCTTCAAGAGAGGGTTGCCCAGAACGGCGGGATCTGATGCCATCTTCACGAACTCATCCGCGGGCATGGCCTCCCAGAGCTTGTCGAGGAACGAACGGTAGTCGATCTGAGGGCGAGACTGATTAGCTCGAGTTGAGTACGCTGGTCGACGATATTCTAACCCTCAGTGTAGGTGCAATGCATTTTCTCAACCGTTCCCAGTCCTATTATCGTGTAAGAATCGATCACACATGTGAAGGAGTTACATACCTTGCTATCGTAGCTGTCTGCCCACTCAAAGCACATAGCCTGGCAAGACATTGTTTCTGTTCCGCATCAGCAACCTCAAAACGACCAAATGTAGACTGATATGCAGGAGGCAACCAATACATGCAACTGCGGACGAGGAAAACGATAATAGCATACCTTCATATGTGGGTACCTTCGCCATGATTCAGGTTCACACGATTTCTCTTATTGAAGATGGAAGAATCGGTCGATTGTTCGATTATTAATTAACAAAAAGTTCTCAATAGCCATTCTATCACCAAGCAGCTACCCCTTTATCTTTATACCAACCCAATGTTACCTGAAGCCAACCAAACACGTTCTTCCTCTATCGGCTCCCCAGCTCCGAAGTACGGAATGGTGGGGCTTCCCGAGACCATCACACAGCATACAAGCAGCGGAGCCGACGGCTGTGCCTGGATTTAGTAGGTAATAATCGGGATTACTATTCTGCGATCATGCACACCTCGCCATGATTTAATTTCATGTACGTTTTCGGAGAATTATTGTGGTGGTCGAGGGAGCTGCTTGGAGATGGACGCTTGGACCATAGGTGAGTAGCTAGGTATGGTGGGGAAGGGGTTGATGCAATGTTGGAGGGAAATTTTGGAAATTCTAGGTATAGACGTTTTTACCTATGTTACTAGTGTTCTTCTGTGTCTCAGTAAGATGTTTAAAATTGCTTGAGTGGGTTTTGTTGTGGTTCGTGTGATGCATTGTGTGAGGGAGTACCTAGGGACATGTACGAATCTACGGAGTACCATAGGAATAATTATACACATGTCGAAATCAAGTACACGAAACCCTCTGCATTTTGCCTAGGATATCTCTCCTCTTTATCATGTAGTCATAGAAGGAAAAAAAAATTGGGGCGCGTAGTTTGTCACATGCACTGTCTACACATTCACGCACCAACCACCCACGACACGACAATGAAGAGAAGAATACAATGCTGAAAGAGCAGTGCATTGCATTCACCTAACATCTAAGCCCCCAGAAATCCCATCCAAAACCCAAAGCGCTATCGAATTTTCCACTGAAAAGTCATTCACTCTCAACCCTCCACACCACAAAAAAATACAAAAAGTATATAGAAAAAAATATAGAAAGTGAACCTCTATGCTCCTTCCTCACCCAGCTCCTCATTCCCCTCATTTCCCTCACCCCGCTACCTTCCCCGTAAAAGAAATTCCAAAAAGCACCCCCCTCCACCAAAACTCGAAAAAAAAAAAATCATAAAAACCTCAAAACAAGTGCAAAAAATATAAAAAATTAAATCTCTCCCTCGGGGAATCGAACCCCGGTCTC
>AJFL01000997.1:0-19386 GCA_000467735.1 Rhytidhysteron rufulum CBS 306.38 | reverse complement strand
TCTTCTTCTTCTTCTTCTTCTTCTTCTCCTCCTCCTCCGAAGAGCCATGCACTTCCGGGCGACGATCCGGAGAGGCCTCCATCCAGAGAGTGTCTTCAAATGAAGACTCCTCATACTGGTCGATGACCTCAACCAGATCGTCATCCTCCTCCTGCATCTCTTGGACCTTCTCCAACTCCTCCTCTTCCCTTGCAATGCGAGCTTGGATCTCCTCATACTCCGTGTCGCTGTAGGCGACCGGGTATAGGTCTGTGTCCAGCTCGAAAATCGACACGTCTGAGCATGCATCGTCATCATCGTCGTCATCTTCCTCTTCCTCTTCCTCGTCTTCTTTCTCTACTCCTTCTTCAACCTCGGTGGCTGGGAGAGCGTTCTCCTCGGCCAACAAAAGAACCTGCTCGTTCGTCTCCCGGACGGCATCACCCATAAGGGGAGCCTCCTCAGACTGACCGGCAAGCTCCTCCGCGACGTCATCAGAGTCGCTGTAGCTGTTGTCTTCTTCCTCATCTTCGTCGTCGGCGTCGGACATCATATTCCTTAGCCAACTTCCCCCATGGATGGATTTCCACCTATTCAACTTGCCATTTCGGCAATTGAGGTATCTCTTAGGGCTGCGGCGGGGATCGTTCTCATTCCAGGGATCCATTGGATAGTGGAATCGACGATTCATGTTGCCGATCTTGGCAAAGTGCAGACACCACATGCAGCTACAGCTGCCAATCTTCTTTGTCCAGTCCATTATGTAGAGGCTGGAGCCATATGCGCCTGGCACATCTGTGATGGCCATTGGACTTGTGTTGGATTGGTTGTGGTGGTGGTGGTGGTGGTTGTCGTCGTCGTCATTGTCGGTGTCGGATTCTTCTGGAGAGGGAGGAACGGAAGAGGTGGGAGAGGGATTGGTGGAGGCATCGGTGGACTGAGCTTCGGGGACCACAGTCTCAGAGATGTCCTCTATGTACTGGTCGAAATCCCAGGTATCTTCACCAGCGGGAAAGAAAGAGTGCAGGCCATCGGTGGCGGTGTCATTGGCGGGAGCATGCTCCTTCTGCCATTCTTCTTCAAAGCAATCCTCATCCCACGCGTTGGAACCCTTTGGGAAGAAGGCGTCCATTTTGCTTAGTGATGTGGTAGTTGGATTTTGAAAGTGGTGTTGGATTTTGATGGATGTGGTTGATTGAGCGTGCACGTGTGTTGTGGTGCGGTGCAGATGTTGTGGTAGTGAGAATAATGTGTGTTGTTGTATTGAAACGTTGTTTTGTTTGAGCGTTGTGATAATATAGTTCAAGGTCTTGGGTGTGGTCGAAGTATTCGAAATGTTGTGAAGTTAAAGAAAGAATTCCCTACTTACAATCGAGGGTTTTTATGGTCCGAGAGGCTCACAGTCGAATTACAAAAATGCTCTCTGGACTCATTCACTTATTTTTGCCCTGATGGTCCGTGCACTGACATCCATCACTTACCATCCAATCACCGCGTTCGTAAAACCGGTTCGATACCAAATTAACCGAATCACTGACCCAGATCTGGTATACACGCGTTAGCTCCCGATTGATGCATAGGCGTAAACACGTTACCTGGTAGGGTATGACGTACCTTCTTGAAGAACCCCTGAGGTGATTGAGTGTATGCGCGGTGGTAAGTAAGGGAATGAGAATGAGTTTTGTTTCTTTCATGGGACTTCACTGGTGGAATGACGTTGTGGATCTTTAATGTTCAAAACGGACCGGTTATGGAGTCAGGGGAACCAATAGAGCAGTTTAAGAGAGACGGATTTGAGAGAAAATTGACAGAGATGAATGAATATTGACTTTAGAGGAGAAGTGATGTCTTAAGCTATGTTTTTTCTGGCTGACTGAATGAAACAGAGAAAATATTAAGAAATCCTCAAAACTAGATTTAAGACCTACGGTGAACGACTTCTAAACCGACAACATATGTTTTCTCAAATTTTTGAGCAAGTTTCTCCTTTAACCCATATCTGATACAAGAACATTTTGACATAGGTCTGTTTGGCAGTTTTGATAGAACTTGTGAAGTGTACGGGTGGATAAGATGGCGAAGAGCTGGAATGGTAGCAAGCAGCTAGTAGATAATGAATGTTTGCTGTTTGATATCGGCATTTGTCTTGATTTCGTGAGCAAACTTCATGCTGAATCTGCTGAAGATCGCGAGATTCCACCACAGTGCCTCGTCCTTATCGCATTTTCTAGTCTGAACACTTCAAACCATCATATTCATCCATCTCCAACGTGAACTAAGCAGTTCACCCGCCGACTTACCTCAACCCCCATAACCACCATAACGAAGGAGAAGAGTATCTGACCAAAGGAATGCTACGACGTTAGAAAAGTCGCCAAGCCACCATACTCAAACGGAGCAAGACCCAAGAATAGGGGGGCTCTCCCTATCATGACTCGCAACCAAAAAGCCGGGGAAACAAACACCGAGGGAATTCGCAATCGGCGCGGCGCCCCTCACCATCAATACCCACCAACAACCGCTCAATACGATACATAAGCAACTGGGACTCATCCCCCGCCAATTGCATTCCAACAACACCCCTCCACCTTATGACTCTTCTCTCCAAATCCAAACTCCTTCTCTCCAGCACAACTCGCTCTTTTACTGCACTGAGAAAGCCCACGTCGGCTACGAACCTCCCCCGCATCCCCACCCCCAGCTACATAGCTAAACGCACGATGGCAGCCGCAGTAACAAAACGCCTCGAAGGCAAGACCGTCGTTATCACCGGTGCTTCCTCCGGTATCGGTCGTAGCACCGCATTCGAGTTCGCAAGAACAGCACCCAAGAATCTGAAGCTCGTTCTCACGGCCCGGAGAATCGATACCCTGAAGCAGATCGCTGCGGATATTAATAAGGAGGTTGGTGAAGGGGTTAAGGTCCTGCCTGTACAACTCGATGTTAGCAAGCCGGATGAGGTACGTGGGTTCGTGGGGAATCTGCCCGAGGAATTCAAGAATATTGATGTGTTGGTTAATAATGCGTAAGTGGACTCGAAGCTGCTAAGTATTCTTAGTATATTTACAGAGAAACCTATTAGGGGTCTTGTCAAAGGCGTAGCTCAAGCCCCGGCTATCGCTGAAGAAGACATAAACATCATGTACGCGACCAACGTAACCGGCCTGATAAACATGACGCAAGCCGTCCTCTCGATCTTTAAATCCCGTCCTGATGGCGGCCGCGGCGATATCATAAATGTTGGATCCATTGCTGGTCGGGAGCCGTACCAAGGTGGTAGCATCTATTGCAGCACCAAAGCCGCCGTGCGCAGCTTCACAGATGCCCTTCGTCGCGAGTTGATTGCGACACGGATCAGGGTTATTGAGATTGATCCCGGACAAGTGGAGACTGAGTTTAGCGTAGTCAGGTTCTACGGTGACAAGAGCAAGGCGGATGCCGTTTATGCAGGTTGTGAACCATTAACGCCAGATGATATCGCCGAGGTAATTGTGTTTGCAGCGGGCAGGAGGGAGAACGTGGTTATTGCGGATACATTGATTTTCCCTAACCATCAGGTGAGTCAAAAGGCTTATTTCACTTTTCCTCGGCTTCACTTTCTGCTTTTTTGCTGTTCCGTGCTAATCATCGCAAGGCCGCGGCGACTGTCATGCATAAGAAGCCCGTATAAACATAATACGCTGACCAAGATCCCCAGGCCGGAGCCGGAGGCGCCTTGTATAAAAAGCCGACGTAGTAGTAGAGGTTATCGTATATATGCCAGACTACCTAGATATTATATAGAAGAACCAAACAATCGCAATTGCATCCACTCAACACATATTTCTTATTGTACTTCAAACAATCCTATATATACCCGTTAACAAAGCTCAATATTTAACAAAATAATCACTACTATGGCGTAGTGGATATCACTGCGCGATGCGTAAGTAGAGGTAAGATGCACCGGGTTCGAAACAGACTTCATACAAAAAATAAATCCGGAGGCTCTATATTGTGGGCTGTGGGTATGGTAGGAGCCACGGGGTGGGGGCGAGGTTGGGGCCCTACCCGTTATTCTTTTTTTATCTTTATTTTTTAATATTACCTATTGTAATAACGTTCTAGCATCATGCGACGGAGTAAATAAGTAGATAGCTTATATCCTTTGGCCAGATGCTCACGAGGTTTAACATAGTAGCTCACGTCAACACAACATCACAACTAAACACACCATCAAAGTACTCATTCACCCACAACATACACCACAACCACAAAGCCCAAACCGAAGCAAATATCATATCAATCATAAATAATATTACAAGTCATATCAATAGTAGTATCTCATCACCCCACGTTCCCAGGTATCTTCACCCACTCAAATCTATTTCTTCCCCTTCTTCCTCAACTCCTCCTCCTCTTCCTCCCTCAACTCCTGATCAATCTTCGCCCCTTTCGAAGGCTCATTCCCATGCGCCTTAGCCGGCAACGTGGCATCTGCTTTCCTGAGACGGTCTTCCTCTGACAATGGTTGGTCGGGTTCGTGGAGGCGCTTTTCTTCGCGGGCGAGTTTGTTGGCGATGGAGCGTTCGTCTTCTGTTGGGGTATGTTAGGTACTGCTGATGAAGAGTGAAGAAGGGGGAGGGTAGGAGGAAAGGGGCTTAGGGAAGAAGGAACGTACTTGAGTCGTTGGCTAGATGGCTGTTCGGTTGACCCTCCTTGAATCGCTCGGCGGTGTTGAGTTCGGAGTCTTTGTAGTTACGCTGGAGAAGGAAAGGTATTAGTATTCATGTATCTTTCCTTGGTATAGCAATGGATAGGAGTGTATATACCTGGTCACCAGCCTCATAGACACCACGACCACCGACGCTAGAAGTTCCAGACATGATTTGATTTGATATGATAGATCCGGAGATTCGAAAATAGATTTCTTTGAGGAATTTGAGAGTAGCTCTGGATGTAGATTTGCAGATGTAGAATAAAGTCCACAATGGCCAGAGAAACCAACCCTTATATAACCCCCTCCATCAAAAAATTTATGGACCCGCCGTTATCCCTATGACGTCGAAGTGATGATTTCATCCTCACGGACCACTTCCTCGCAAACAGATCTGGTACCTTGCGATCGATTAAACGTCGGTACGACCCACTTAATCTCTCACTCATTGATGCCCGGTCGTCATTATTGCTTATGTTTTCCTTTCTATCGCTTTCTACACGTTGTGGGGTGGGATTGTTAGATTGCCAAGGGGTGGTTGGGTGCGATTACGTCGTTGGAGGGGAAGCTAGAATAACCGTCTGTGCCCGTTTGGTTTGGTGCCTGAGGCTTTCAATAGTGGGGGTTTGAGGGCACGTGCGGGAGAGATGTTAGGTTGAACCTTTGGTATTCATCAGCAATCTCTTAAGTATATAATAATATTATAAAGTAGATATTTGACTTATATAAACAGCGCGTAACAAGGTGGGAATATTAAGAGCTAGAATTGAGTGTAAGGATAGTATCGAAGGTCTAATAGAGTAGGATAGGGTCTTAAGCGGCCATAATAAGCAACGTAGAATCCTACGAACTCTAAAAAAGAGGATTTAAAGCGATTATAAAGAATAAAGAAGAATGGAGATAAAGAGAGAAAGAAGTAAGTCGTACTTGCTAAATAAAGTAGAAGGAAATTTTTGGACTTCAGCGCTATCGATAAGCTTAAGTTTTGGTCGGGGTCCGTGCACAGTCGACACCAAAATTTCTCGGCGGATGCGCATTGAACAGCCGCGATAGCGACAAACCCATTGAAACTATACACACACTGTCACTTATCAAGATGGGTAAAAGGAAAGACCCCGAAGAGCTCGAGGATGCGCCTCCACCCAAGAACAAGGCCCAAGATGACGACAACGAGAGCGACGACGAAGTATGCTGCTATCCCATCGCAAGAACGATCGATCCAATTCCCAAGCAAGTTACTGAGACAATTGAACCCAGGATGTAGATATGGTGAATGTAGACTTCGAATGGTTCGATCCACACCCTACAATCGACTTCCACGGTATCAAAACCCTCATACGTCAATTACTAGACGTCGACGCGCAATTATTCGATCTCTCCGCTTTGTCGGATTTGATATTATCGCAACCGACATTGGGTTCGACGGTGAAGGTTGATGGACTGGAAACAGATCCTTATGCTTTCTTGACGGTTCTTAATCTACATGCTCATAAGGTATATACAACTTACCAATTCTTGGTGGAAATTGAAAGGCGGAATATGCTAATTGTAACGTTTAACAGGACAAACCTTTCATCCAAACAATAACCTCCTACCTCACCCGGAAATCCACCAGCGTCCCCTCTCTCTCCCCATTAACACCCCTTCTGGACCCCTCCTCCTCCTCCCCCGCTCAAGTCGGCCTCATCCTAACCGAACGCTTCATAAACATGCCGCACGAAATCGTACCCCCAATGTACAACATGCTGATGGAAGAAATCATCTGGGCCGTCGAAGATAAGGAACCCTATTCCTTCACGCATTATCTCATCCTATCCAAAACCTACTCCGAGGTCGCGTCCGTATTAGATGCACAGGAGAACCGACCGGGCAAGAAGCAAAAGAAGGTACAGGGTGGGGAGGAGACGTTTTATTTCCATCCAGAAGACGAGGTGCTAATGAGGCACGCGGTGGCCAGTGCCACTTTCGAATATGATACCCCTGTGGATGAGGGGGCGTCGGATTCGAAGAGGGCGTTCCAGGAGCTGGGGGTGAAGCCTAAGGGCTGTTTGATTTTGATTGAAGCGGCGAAATTTGAAGGGGCTGTCAAGGCTTTGGGAGAATTCTTGGGTGGTGGATCGTAGGATTTGAGAAGGGAATGGAATGGATGGAGCAGAACTAGAGGAAATTGGACCTGTTAATTACAAGGCACCATATCTGGGAGCATAACTGTGGTTATACAAGATGGAAGAGACGAAACAAAGGAGAACATTCGACATTGAACAATGAAAAACTATGAAGTGGTGAATCTATCTTATTTGATACGTTCCTACATCATACGGCCCCACCAGCACAATAAAGCAAAGAAATGTCTATTGTCAACTGCTCCACTATCAATACAGCTCCCAATCACCCCCGAATATGCCCACGCAGCACTATTTTACATCAAGTGGAAGTTCCTCTAACCGATGACGACCTTGCCGTCCTCGGGGAAGTCATATGCTGGCACTTCGAGATTCAAGGGGGCAGGTCCCTTTCTTATACGGCCGGAGATATCGTAGTGAGAACCATGGCAAGGGCAGAACCATCCACCGAAGTCGCCGGCTTCGCCGATGGGGACACAACCAAGATGGGTGCAGACACCTGTGAAACGTCCATGTTAGAATCGCTAAAAACGCAGGATTATATCATTGCGGAGGATATTCGAGAAACATACCAAGCATGATCAACCATTCGGGTTTCTTGACACGGTCAGAGTCGGGCTGGGGGTCTCGTAGAGATTCCCATTTGGTGTTATCGGCCTCCTTGATTTCATCTTCGGTACGGTGACGGATGAAGACAGGCTTGCCTCGCCACTTAATAATAACCTATCGCCATTGTAAGCTTTCCCTTGCTCCGAAAATACCGGCTATCAGCGTGGACAACATACATTCTTGCCTTCCGGAATAGCAGCGAGATCGATCTCAACCTTGGCCTGAGCAAGAACGTCGGCGGATGCAGACATGTTGACAAGGAAATCTGCGAGAGTTGGTCGTTAGCCTTCAAGTTCGGCATCCCGCATCCCATTCCGAAAAGGCCCGCACAGCAACCAATTGATGATTTCCATCTTCAATATTGCAGCGAGACACAATCCTGGCCAATATCCACTCAATTCCCAGCTTGGTAGAGACATTGCACCCACCTTGCACTGTGGCCTTTGCTCCCAAAGCAGTCAAAGCTCCCATAGACCCGACCATGAAGTAACTGAACACCTTGTTCGGGTTCTCGCCGCCCTTGTTCCTGTATGCAGCAAAGGATGGAATCTTGGTCGTTCGCGCGCTCCCGGCACCCTTGAACGGGCTATCGAAGGATGACGATGCGTGTACATCGGAGACGGAGCGAGTCTGCAGGGCGGCTCCCGAGGCGCGGGCGACGGGCAATTGGTGCGCCGTCCATGAACGCGCGATCTGGCGGGTCGTGTTTGCAAGGGCGGGCATTTTGAGAGGAGCGGAGAGTGGAGTTGTCGAGGTTGAGCTGGGGATGGAGAGAGGTGAGGTTCGAGCGTTGGGGTTTGAAAAGAACTGGAAGTTGCGTTAGGTAACGGAGCAACGCTGATTGGATGTGCGCGTTTTTCCACACAGTCGGACACGGCACGTGACTGCAACATCAATATCAACTCCATCATCAACTCCAACACCTATTCTTGAATGCACTCTGCTGGTCAATGATACGGGAAAGAATGCATTTAAATAGGATCGTAAATATGTTTTAAAATGTCTATAATTCATTTACAGTACGAAGGATTCTCCACCATTAGCCTCTCTCCATCGGGCTCTACATAATTCAACCCATCTCTAGAGTCAAGATAACCGTCGTATAATAATACAAGAAAGGAGTTTCCGTCGCTTTTCCTTATCCCATCATATGCATATGCGTCGTCCAAACGTACGCCGATCAAATGCAAAAACGCCACCCATCATATACTACAATAAATTGACATGTACACGACTTCTCAAGAGAAGAAGTACTTGCTCTCCTTCAGCCTCCGCACGTCAAAGGTTCCCTTCTTAGGTACAGCTGGGAAAGTAAGCGGAAGCCATAGCTGAATGCCGGATAGTTGTGTGCTCGCGGCTGCTCTAGTGTGTGAAGCAGGTTTTTCATCGTTGTGTTCGTCAATATTGATGCCATCCGATTCTTCAACCAATTCGTCTGCCTCCATCTCTTCAGTATCATCCTCATGACCCTCTTCAGCACCAAGGACCTTCTTTTGGATCTCCTTCACGTCCTTCTTAGCGGTCTGCCCAAGCAAAGGCCCGGTAGGGTCCGACACCACAGACATAGGACAATGAGAACTCTCATAAATACTTGCGGGAGTTACCATATCCTCCCCACGTTTCCGCTCTTCGGGGTCTTTGGATGCCAGCAGCCTCTGCCTCTCGCTCTCCATAATAATCTCTTCATTTGATGGTAAACGGAACACTCGCTGGTTGACAGTTCGAGCGTTGCGCCACCTCTTTATTCGTTCGGTAGCGGGACTGGCGTCTGACAGTGTTACGCGATAGAGATGTCCTGCATAACGAGCATGAAATTCGGCAGCCAAGCGGCCGATGATGTCCTCGGAATGCATACGGACGAAAGCGTCACGAAGAATGGTGTTCAATGTCGGAATATCGGCTGCGTGAGTCCAGAAAGAGTCATGAACGGCGGCGAAGGTTAAACCCACTTCATCACACTTCAGCGCCGAAAGTGTCATGTGGGTTGCGTCGAGGGAATGAATGAAATTTGGTGGGAAGGCTTGGAGCTGCTTGCGCCTTGATACTGCATCAGAAGCCATTGGCTGAGTGATGCTGATAGCTTGTAGACAAGTCTTGATCACAGAAGCCTTAGATGTCCGGTATGGCTGTACGACTGGCATCTTCAAGGGTGTAGTCCAGATTACGCTGCTCTTGAATTTCAAAACCTCGTCCACCCACTTGCCGTTAGTCATCATCTTCTTTTGTTGTTTTGGCGGCTTAAACTTAGAGTTGTATATTTCCTGCTTGCCGTTGAGATACTCTTCGTATTTTCGGATCTGATCTGGTGTAATGGATGCTGTAATCCTCGACGCGCATTCACCCAGCCAGTACTGAATATCTTGAGCGCCGTTGAAGATCTTCTTAAGGGCTTGAAAGATCTTCTTCGTAACATATCTAGAAAGGACTTTTAAATTTTTAACATCATCGGTCGGTTCGAAATTCGGGAACACGTTTTTGAGCTCGCCCAGGACCTGTAACTCGGCTCCAAGCATCGTTACACCATAGACGTTTGTCATCACTGTTCGTTTGACGACTTTACGTGTGATTTTTCCTTCAAGGAATTTGGCAAAGGCCATGTTATTCTGGGCATCAGCAGCAATATCCGCCTTGACAAGCTCTGCAACACCAGTGTAAATGTCCTGAGGCCGATCTCCAGGTTCAAGATTCACTTGAGTCGCACCAGCTTCATCACCACCAAGGGCGGCATAATGCTGTAGGCCGTTACATGTACCATCCTGATGGACCGGCAAATGAGATACGAATCGCGTTGGATCTGGAGATTCGAGAGCATTCTTCAACTCCATGCAGCATCCAAGACATTGCCATGGATCTTCTGCTTTTGTCCACCACCTATTCCCCGACAATGGGTTTGTCGCAGAATCATATATCTCATCAATGTGTTCCATCGCGAATTCCTCTCTCTCTTTAAGACTAGCTTTGTCAAATCCATAAAGATTGGCAAGGTGGATTTTTAACCACTGCAAACCAACGGTACCGAGTTCCTTTCCGGTGGCAAACCTCAACAAGGACCTCGATATATCTGCACCAATATGATTCAGTGTGGGAGGAATCGGATATGCTCGGCCACGGAAATCGATGCTATGCGGATAGTATAGTGTCTCGTTCAGGTAGGCCCTGGCAATCTCAAGTTGGAAATTTTGGTAGCACCTTTGGGAATGTAGACCACTCCTCGTATTATCCACTTCTTGGACTTTCTTCATCCATTTCATGCGTTCCTTCCAGTCTGCAGTGGTTGGGGGCTCAGGGGGATACTCAGGGTCCATGCTGGTAGATATGAGTCCCGCGAGTGCTTCGCCGGCATTCCAAGCTTGGAGCATGACTTTGAAAATATCTTTATTGATTTGCCAGGGAGTTTTGCCTAGCACATCGAGACCAGCAAAGACTTGATCCATATCTCCTTTTTCAATGGCCGACATCGCATAAATTCGTTGAGCTTCATCACCTGCATTAACACGAACTACAGCCTCCGCATTCTTGAGGAAACCGCCATTTCTGAATCCGGTCCATGGTTTTGGTTCAACGACCATAGGAAGTCGAAAATGATTGACCCCTTCGATCGGTTCTTTTGTCAACCTGGCGGCTAATTCGTAATGTGGAACGAGGAATCCAATTTTCCTTCCCTGTGAATGGCCAAGAACTCGATTCCAGGCGGCCTGTTTACTTGACACCTTTTTTCCAGTTTTGGGGTCTTGTCGAGTAACGGTGATCATTGCGGAGCGCATGAATCTGTCAATGAGGACAGCACCAATCCTTGTTTTAACGTGCGTTGGTATGCCGTTTACTCCCATCAAATCCGTGCTCTCCAAGGGATCCGCCTCCTTGTCCTCCTCCTTCGGAGTTCCAAATTTGTATTTCCCTTTGCTCAGTTTTCCAAGTACATTCCGCCTCATAAAAGACCGTTGCCTTCGCGCTGAAGAAGGTTGCTTGTCGTCTTCGAGAGATGAGGTTATATCCATCTCAATCAGATTGCCCAACGAAGAGGCGATCCGTGAGATTTTGTTTCCACTGGCAACGATTTCAGTGTCACGTTTATCGCTCGCGAAAATGCTCATGCAGCATTGTATAGTTAATGCGGAAAGTTTCTCTGGTGTCGACAATTCCATATAAGGACCAAATATATGGCGCTCGTCAGCATATCTCGAGGTTGGTTTGGCTAGGGCAGCTTTGATGTCCTTCAGCTCTTGCTGGACCAGAGGCAACAATGCAGAGTACCATTGCCACATCAAAGCTTCCATAGGTTTAGAGTTCAAAACGCTATGTATGCCAACTTCTTGTAGTTTGGCATCCTCGGCTTTCCATCGTTCAATTGCAGCCTGTTGCGCGTTCTCTTCAAAGCGCATTTGTCGCAGATAAGCATATAGCTTATCCTTTTCTTCCTTGGAGCCTTCCATTTCATGGGGATAAGGGACTGCATTTTCAGGATCGAAAGCAGATAGAGCATTACGAAGGGTTTGCAGACCTAAGCCCTTCTGGTCAACAGGCGACACCTTCAGTGAAGGATCGGCTGCTAGACCTTGTTCGATAGCGATCGCACGACCAGCTGGAGTACTCATAGCGATATTGGGTTCTCCTTCGATGGCAGGTGGTTCTTCAAAGACTTCTGGTTGTAGTCTGATCAATGCGTCCCAGTCCTCATCGGAATATTCATCGGATGTATTGACTTCTTCGTATACATTTTCACTAAGATTCTTTGCAATATCAAGGTATTTCTTAGCCGACTGGCCCCTCTGGGGTCCTTCTAGGAACGCAAGAGAGGCCCGAATCATTATGACTAGAGTTTCAGCATCAGGCTCCACGGCTTGATGCACCATCTTCGTGTCGAACCAGTTCTCCAATTCCTCCATGGTGGTAGTATAATTCTCCTCGGAAGCGGACTCGAAAAGCGTGCGCATGTAGACATTATGAGCATTCACGACTTCGAGGGCGGAAGGCTCGTATAGCTCCATCAGGCGTTCAACAATGGCTGCAGCCCTATCCATGCGTCCAACCCTAAGGCAAGCATGGAGATTCTGGTGCAATTCGGCAGGATCACCACCGATCCCATGCTTGAACTTTAATTTTGGTGGGGCTGTAGCCAAGGCATCGTGTATGATAAGAGGCCGGCTGGTATCGATATAGGGCAGGCTGCTTAAATCGGGAGTGGTGCGATAGGACGACTGTAGGAATTTGAGGGTTTCTAAAGAGAGGCCGTCAGGCTGTGTGGGGGCTTCGAACGCGGTGGCTAATGAACGACTTGGAATTCGTGGCGAACTTGCTCGAGGCAGGCTCTGTCGTCTGGACTCGGGGGTTGTGGAGGTGATGGCGGAGGCTGACCATCTTATCTGAGTCGGGCGCAGCCATGGCAGAGCCAATTGCTCCTGGATGGGTGCTGCTTTTTGGAAAGCATCTCGCCGCAGTCTTCGGCCTGCTGCTCGTGTGAGCATGTTTGCGGCAAGACCAGATTAAAATTTACGGAGAAAAAAGCCCCCGGAGGGAGATGCAAAGGAAGACACCAGCTGGTGAAGGGCCTGAAGGAATGAAAAAAAGCCACAAACACGCGCAGGGCCGGGGTATTAGGGGGATGAGAGGAGGGGAGGATGGATGAGGTGGAGGGCGAGCAGAGACAAAATAAATTGACGATGGATGATGGTCGATGGTCGTAAAAAGTTCGCGGCAAAGTCCCTGCGCACAACTTGGGCCACTTCACGTGCCGTGGTGGCTCAAAGTTCTTTTCTTCCCGTCCAGACCCTCGCTATCATTCGCTATCATCCACAACGCTAAACATCTCCACCACCATCTCCACCATACACAGTATAGATGGGTGGCAACCCTGCAAACTCGAAGACTCGTTACAATACATGCCTAGGTACATGTAATGTACATACACATACATTGACCTAGGAAATTAAACTGCCTACAGCCCAAATGGATACGTCTCGCCTCTCGCAATGGCCTCCTTGGGCTGAGCCACCTCAAACGCCTTCACTGCACTCGTCCGATCAAACCACGCGAATCCATCAAATTGCTGCGGCAAAATAGCCTTCATATAGTGGCTATGGCGCTCGGTGGCCGGCCGATAGATGACTCCAATGAACCTCTCCAGCCTCGGTTTTGCCAGTGCCTCGAGCACCTCCTCGCTTTGATGGCCCTTGCGGAGGTCAAGAAGGAAGGACGGGATGTCCGTCTCATGCATAACCCGCTCATAGGAATCTTCGCGGCAGTGTTTCACCCGCATGATTTGCATTGGTTCGTCCCATTCATCAGCTGCTGCCACCGTACCGTCATTTGTCCCGCATCCTATGATGGAGACTTCCTCCGGGTTGGGGAAGTGTTCGCGGCACAATTGGCCCAGGTTTATCTCGTTCCGGCTCTCCCCCATACCTGTAGCTCTAGCATCGCCGAGGTGTGAGTTGTGTGCCCAAACCACCGCCTTCGAACCAGACTTGGCCTTTAGCAATCGAGCAAGCGTCGAAAACATGTGGGTGTCACGCAAGTTCCAAGACGCATCGTTACCCCAGTACATCGCGCGGTAGTACTGTTCTGAATCTCGCATCAATCTGGCATTCATCTCGGCGTCAAAATGAGACTCGTCCTTGTCATCATACTGCGACGTTAACGCCAATCGGTTCGCAAGGAGCTCCTTCAGCATCTTCACGACTCCAGCTTCGCATGGCGCATACCCTTTGTGCAAAGCCGAGCGACCATATTGGGAAGGGTCGTCAACCCACGGCTCCAAACATCCGTATCGACGACGAGCATCTTTCGCCAGCTCAGGATCGACTTTATCAAGGTATTCAATGACGGAGCGAATCGATGAACCCATGCTATACAAATCTAATCCATAGAATCCCGCCCTCTTTTCGAAGGGGAGTTCATCGTTGTGATTTCGAAGCCAGTCGATGAATTCCTGTACTTCTTCGTTCCGCCACATCCATTCCGGGAAGTGCTTAAAGACAGGTATAGGAGTCTTGTGGCGATTCGGATGTTGTCGGACGAACCGATCAATGACATGGCAATCCGGCCAGTCACCCTCAATAGCTACAATGTTGAAGCCATGCTCTTGAATAAGCCGCTGAGTTATTGCTGCGCGGGCCCGGTAGAATTCTGAAGTGCCATGACTAGGATATGGTTAGGTGTTGGATATACATCCCCAGCTTAGAGATTGATGAAGCGATATGTAAATCGAAATGCTATGAATTTGCAGATCGACCTTACCTAGCATCTCCAATGAGCACGACTCGAGAATGCGCAAAGCGATCGAAGAAGGAGGCAAACGATTTGTTGTCGATGTCGGGAAGAGGTTGACAGGCATGTTTAACTAGACCCGAAAGAGATCGCACCATCCTCGCTTGTTTGAATAGCATACAGCAATGTTTCGATGTGTTGTTACAAAGGTAGCGAGAGGGATTGTTGAAGTGAGGAGATTCACTTCTTCTTGAGGATGGTGTGGAAATTTGCCTTTCGCGCTGAGGTTATGTCTCATCAATTCGTACGGTTGACGTCACACTTCTTCTTTGAGAGATGATCGAGGAAGGCGCACCCGAATCATACGATTGCTCTCAATGCACCTACGATATTACTCCTCATTATCTGAAGTTCAGATTGTCTGTTGCATGAGGAACATTATACTATTAGGAAATCCTCCTGATGAATGTGGTATACCTTCAGTGGCTAGGATACGAGCATCGCCACAAGCACGTGGCATTTCGCTAACAGTGCTGCCTAGGTATAGATATACAAACAGTAAGATCCTAAGTGCTTCATCACTTCAGTATAAACAGATTCTTCCCTTCACAAAGTCCTATTTCCACTATGATCTCCTTTCAACTACCATGGACGAACCTTATCTCTATGAACCTCCGCACAGCGACAGATGCATCCGCATCATCAAACTCTATCCCGCAGCAGATGATACTGCATGTCTCCGTTTTGACATCGAAGTAGTATTATTGGATGATGAACCTACTTATCAAGCACTCTCCTGCACATGGGATAGCCAACCATTCGATAAAAATGTCTATGCAAATAACCGTCAACTGCCTGTCACAGCGAATGCCGAAGCAGCTATGCGTGGCTTGCGATTGCGTGGTAAGGCGAAGGCAGATAAAACCGCGACCAGAAAGATCAGATATCTTTGGATCGACGCTATCTACATTGATCAGCAAAGTATCACTGAAAAAAATATACAGGTTGCAATAATAGCTGAGATATACAATAAGGCTAAGTGCGTGAATGTCTAACTTGGGCATGGTAACCTTGAAACTGCTGCAGCGTACAAATTCTTGTATATGCTTCGCCCCATTAGAGTTCGAATGGCCAGGATTTATCATCCAAGCTTCATTCATTGGGAAGGGCCAAAGCTATGGATTTCTCTAGTAGAACACTTGATGCCTAAATGTTAGTAAGTTCCTTACCATAATTGAATGTCACTCTAACCTGATAACAGCTAAACGTGAGAATGTACACAATGGCCTAAAAGATATTGCATGTAGGCAATATTGGACAAGGGTTTGGACCATCCAAGAGATGTTCATGATCAAGTCATGCTTCATTTACTGCGGAAAATCGAAACCTATTTCTCTCGCAGCTTGGAAAGCATTGTTTCAACTCTCTTGCCCTTGGTTATGGCTAAGGTTGCTTCCTACAACATTTGATCTGCATGTTCTACGTCCTGGAGATCTACCTGACGACATTTTCCATCGAGATACCTTGTATCAAGCCTTATGTGAAAAGTAGGCCTCAATTCCACACGACAACATATATGCGCTTCGCTCTATTTTCATGGAGAGTCTTGGCACATTGGATATTAATTACAACCAAGATATCACTGAATTGCATATAGCTACCGCCCGTGCAATCATATCCACATCACGGCATTTGGATATTTGAAGTTACGCATGTCGCGGTGGAAAGAGACCTAGGTGTCCGTCCTGGGTTCCCGAATGGACTTCTAAAAGAGATGGTTTAGTAGGCGTTATCATAACGCCCAAAGCGGCAGGATATTCACAGATAAAAGCCAAATTCTCAGACGATGGAAGGCAGCTTCACTTGAAAGGGCACATCATCGGTCCCGTGAGTGACTCCATTGGTAGGGTGTTCCCTGAGTCATTCGACACACTTCCCTTGTTCAGGATTTGGAGGCCATCGAGGAAGGGATCCAAAGACTTCGAGAGTATCTTTCGAATTGGAAGGGCAGCGTTGATCTTTTCAAGCAATTTGCCGAATTGTTTGTAGAATGGGAAGTTGGTTCTGCAGCATTTTAACATGGTTTCAGCAGGAAGATACAAATTATGTATTGTTTTCGAGGCTTTCGAGGCTTTCGAGACTTTCGAGAGCTAGGTTGAAAAGGAATCTCTTTGTAAGCACAGACGGTCGACTTGGAGTTGGGAATGAGGTTCGGGAGGGAGATGCAATTGTCCTCTTTAGCGGTATTGATTATCTTTATGTTATATGGCTCGTTCCTAGGAAGGATACTTATACTTTGGTCTCGCTGGTCAGGCTATACGAAGCGTCAGAAGGGGCCCTGTGGCCTGAGGAGGATACAGCACTCGATGATATCATATTGGAGTGAAGCTGACTCGATACTCTGTACATCGCACCCGCATACTTGTATCCTAAACAGGAGATCCGTCGAACTTAACTTGTGAAAGGCATCGATTGAAACGTCCCTTCAAACACTTCTTGTCTTCAACACGAGTGTCCAGCCGCCTGAATGCTCTGCCCTTTAAAATTGCCGATTCCAAGCGAGAAGTTTATGATATACAATGCTCGGATTTTCATATCCAGTCCAAACAATGCAATGTACCACAAAGATATTGGGCAGCGGTAATAATTCCGTCCGCGGAATTCCCGCGATCCCCACATCACGTGCAAGCAACCATGCACCTAGATAGCAGACCAAGGTGGTGGCAACCCGCAACCCCTCCATGCATTAATTCCGCGATGGTCGAGTTGAACCCTAGATCGCAGCTCAAATTGCGGGGTCCCCAGGCCAATGGCAAGTGAGCCATCACAGATTAGTCGCGGGCTTTCCAGAAACACTCTCTTGCGGGGTTCTTTGGGAGCTGTAAGAAGAAAACATACAATTAAATAGGGCTCCGCCGGTGATTGACCCTTTTGATCTTTTCTCCTGAGATAACAGTGTCGTTCTTATCTTCTTTAAGGCACAGTTCCTTCATTCATCATTCACTATGATTTCCACCATCGTGCCCTTCATATCGACGCAGTTCGCGGAGAATCCTGTTAGGAGCTCGTTGATAACGCTGGTTCTTATCCCGCTTGTATACCTTATCGTCAATGAGGTCGTACGCTACAATGCGCGGATAAAGGGGTTCTCTGGTCCGCCAAATTGGCCTTTGGTGGGCAATATTCCCGATATTAAAGTCAACGCCGCCGAGAAGTACAGACAGTGGTCCAAAATCTACGGTCCTGTCTACCAGATCCAGCTGGGCAATGTTCCAGTCATTGTTGTCAATAGCGCCGAAGCCGCGAGGAAGATATTCGGTCAGAATAGCCAGGCATTGAGCTCAAGACCTGTGTTTTGGACTTTCCACAAGGTATGATGCATGGATCCATATCACTTGCATAAAACTCAATTAGGCTTTTAGGTCTTGTCGAACACTGCCGGGACAACCATCGGCACTTCCCCATTCAATGATTCGCTGAAGCGTCGGAGAAAAGGTGCCGCCTCAGCCTTGAACAAGCCGTCCATCGCAACGTATATTGACCATCTCGATGTCGAAACGAAGGACTTCGTTAAGGAAGGGTTCGAGAATGGCGGAGCGGGAACTGCGGGCGTGGATCCTATGCCGATGATTCAACGTCTGAGTTTGAGTCTTTCGCTCACTCTCAACTGGGGCACTCGAATGGGTAGCCGAGACGACCCAATGTTCCACGAGATCACCGAGGTCGAAGAGATAATTAGCAAGTTCCGAAGCACAACTGGCAACCTTCAGGACTATATCCCTCTGCTCCGGTTAAACCCTTTCAGTGCTGGTTCAAAAACAGCCAAGGAAATGAGAGATAGGCGTGATGTCTATCTGAACCGATTAAACAAGGACTTGGATGATCGTATGGAAAAGGGAGTCCACAAACCTTGTATCCAGGCGAATGTCATCCTTGACAAGGAAGCTCAGCTCAATAAGGAGGAATTGACTTCTATCAGCCTTACCATGCTTTCCGGTGGCCTTGACACCATCACCACGCTAGTTCAGTGGAGCGTTGCGCTCTTGGCTCAGCGAGCTGATATCCAACAGAAAGCTATTGCAGCTATCCGCGAATACTACACAGATGAAGAGCCATTGGCAGATGCCCAAGACGACCAGAAATGCGCATACATCGCTGCATTGGTTCGCGAGTGCCTTCGATACTATTGCGTTCTCCGTTTAGCACTTCCCCGAGCCACAGTCAAAAACATAATCTACGAAGGAAAACTGATTCCTGCAGGAAGTACCATATACCTGAACGCATGGGCCTGCAACATGGGTAAGAATCTCCCCCTAAAACAACTCTTCGTAATGCCTCCCAACTAACAAACAAACCTCCATCAGACCCCGACGTCTGGACAGACCCCGAAGTATTCCGTCCCGAACGCTGGCTAGAGCAACCAGACGCACCTCTATTCACTTACGGTCTGGGCTACAGAATGTGTGCGGGTTCCCTACTAGCTAATCGCGAGCTCTACTTAACATTCCTGCGCATGTTGAGCAGCTTTGAGATACTACCTGTTACGCAAGTCGAAACGCATCCTGTGCTAGGCAGTTCAGATCCAACGAGTTTGGTTACGATGTCGAATCATTATAAGGTTATTTTTAAGCCTAGGAATGAAGCTGCGTTGAGGAGGGCTTTGGCAGATGCGGATGAGAAGCACGTAACTACAGGGGTGTAGGAATACGAGGTTTTGCTATAAAAGTAATCATCTCCGTGGTGGGGTAGAAGGCCCCGCCACCTTATGCACGG
>AJFL01000996.1:0-19893 GCA_000467735.1 Rhytidhysteron rufulum CBS 306.38 | reverse complement strand
ATATAGAACTGCAACGAGGAAGGAAGAAGAAAAGATACACAATCAACATAAGCGACGATGCTCGGTCTTAGACTACTTTTGATACTTCTTGTAATAAAACGTTTTGTACAATGTTGCATTCTCTTCTTAAACTGACTGCAATTCCGGCGGCTCTGGGCGGTTCCGGCCCCTGTTGTCCTTATTCCGGTGTAACCTTTGGGGTATTCCTTCTACAAATCCCTCAACCTGTTCCTCGTCAATATCATTAATAGTTTAAAGATTGGATGATACAAACATTGATATGTTTCAACGTCAGCCATCCAACTAGAGTTCCAATCAAGATGATTGCCGCAACCAGGATGAACCAGCGCCAGTCGGGGTTGTGCTCAAGTAAGTTGATATTCATCCCGAAGAGACTCTACGCATAACCTTTAATTATGAAGTCCAAAACGTATGTCGCATATAGGGAGTAACTTACCGCAGCAAACATAGCAGGTAGAAAGATGAACTAGGCATATTAGTCTATGTTGGTACGACATGTCGAGCAAGGACCTACAGTAATCCAACTAAGGCGTTTAAGACTTATGGAAAGAGTTGTCGATTTGTGGGCTTCGTTGATTGATGCCCAGGCGAACTCCTACATGAATATCAGATACGCTAGGAGGAAAAGGCTTTTGGCACAAGTCACTGAAGCAGGGAATCGAATTAGATAATGATAATCAAAGGTATACTGACCAGCTGGAGTAGATCTCTGATTACTTGATCTAATTGATCGATTTGAATTTCAACATTTTTTCGAAAGTCTTCCAGAATACCATGTATGTCATCTAGACCTTTATCATCATTGTAAGACATGAAGTAATCCTCTGTAAACCTATAGATCGCTCGAACCTGCTCTTGCAAAAGCTTGCGAAGTTGTGTCCAATTTTGTGCATCTTCCGCAAGATGAGTTATGAACTGAGTACTAGCTCCTCTTTCTTTAAGTTGTTGCTGACGCTATTAGATAAATTATTAGTAGATGAAGTTCCAGAAACTGATCCGATGAACTCACACGCTTGAAGAGATGATCATTAGCGGCACCACAAAACTTTAGCCACTCTGCTTTGAGATGACGTATAAGCTGTATGGGAGGTTCAGATGCATCGACTGGCATCCAACCGTAGGACAATGTGCTTAAATAGGTGATTACTCCCCATCCATGCCCACCTTTTGGCTTGATGGGTTCTTTCATGCTCCAAAATATTCCACATTTTCCCCATTCGATTGTGAGATCTTCCTGATTCCATTTGGGGGTAGGAATTTCGGTAGAGATGGCAATCCTAGCCACTGATTTGGTAACTGATTCTACTGAATAGAAATTATATGGTTTATCGAAGTGAAACCGATTCCTCATCATGGTCTCGAGGCAGGTACGCCAATTATTGTAATCTTTAAACAGACTAATTAAAGTTACTAAGGCCTTCTGGAGCAGTGGGATTTCATTAACTTACTATAATTGTCTCTCTCCTTTAGGTTCAGCCAATAGTTCTTCTGTTTCCTCAGGTTTCCCAATAAAATGTACTTGACTCTCGTTATTTGGTTGCTGGATAAGCTTTACCGCAGCGATTGGGTCTGTTCCTCCGTACACCTTGAACCAGGCAGCCGCCATGATGTCTTCTGTTGTCGAGCCTTTTCGTAGTAACAACTTAATAAGCTGAATATGCTTACGTCGAACTGCCCGGTGGAGCGGGGTTTTGTTATCTCTGGCTCTATGATCAATATTTGAGCCTGCGTGGATAAGGGCGTCTGCTATCTCAGGTTGCCCGCAAGAGATGGCAACATGTAACGGAGTTTGATATGTCGAATCTTTGGCATTTACATCGCAACCGGCCTTTAGAAGGGTGTCTACTAGCATTGCGTTGCCCTCCCGAACCGCCATATGCAGTGTTACGGTATCTAGGCGATTTAACAACTTTACTATCGGCTCGTGCTTGTTCAGTATGGCCCATAGTAGTGGTGTTCGATTCGATTCGTCTTTTGAGTTGACGTCGGCGTCTTCGTGTCGAAGTAGTACTTGTACCGACTCTTTATTGCCCTCTCCTGCAGCCCATGAAAGTGGCGTCCGGCCATTTTTATCTCTACTGTTTACGTGAAAGCCTCGTGCTATGAGTAGTTTCATCAACTCTGTTTCTCCCTTCTCAGTAGCATGCGATAACAGTGTTCTTCCACCTGGACTAGTTGATTCTGGTCTGACCATCGCTTTCTCAAGTATGAGATCCAGTATTTGTTCGTGGCCTCTTTTTGCAGCCAGTGATAGTATTGTATAGCTATCATCATCTTTAAAGCGAAGGTCAATGTGCTTTTTCTGAAGCAGCATCTTGATCACTCCCACATATGCTCCAGCCTTCTCTATGGCACATAATAGTGGAGTGCGTCCATAGTTATCTCTGGAGTTAACATCAATTTCTTTGTGTTGTAGTAGTAGTTGTACTGTTTCATGGTGATCAGATTCTGCAGCCCGTGATAATGCTGTCTGGCCATCTTTATCTTTAGAGTTGATATCGATGTCCTCGTGTTGAAGTAGCAATCGTATTACCTCAGTTCGACCCGTGTCTGCAGCTAACGATAGCAGTGACTGACCATATGTATCCTTAGAGTTAGGGTTAATGCCTCTTTGGCCAAGCAGTAGTTTCACTACAGGATTTAACTCCCATGGTGGCCAAGTGGTTATAGCCCATGACAATGGCGTACGGCCGTCTTCGTCTTCGGAATTAAGGTCAATCGCTTCTTGTTCAAGCAGCCACTCTACTACTTTCTCTTGTTTGCTTTCCGCGGCCCACGATAACGGCGTCCGGCCTTTCTGATCTTTTGCATTGGGAGAGACACCTGTCTGAAGAAGCAGTTTTGCTGTTTCCAGGTGGCCATGTTCTGCGGCTAATGATAGTGGTGTCCGTCCTTCCTCATCTTTTGAGTCTGGGGGTACACATTCCTGAAGCAGCGGCTCTATTACTTTTGTTGTCCATATGTTGCAGCCCATATTAAGGCATGCTTGCGCAGGGAATTCCTTTCCTCTGGTTCAAGTTCCTTTCTTTGAAGCAGCAAGTTCACTACCACCCAGTGCCCGTTAACTGCAGCTTGAAATAGCGGTGATTTGTCTTCTATGTCATCTGGATTTACCCCTTTATCAAGTAAGGTCTTGACCACTAAGTGGTGGCCCTCGCTTGCGGCCAGCGATAGCGGTGTAAGATCTTCTTCATTTTTGACATATGGGTCGACACCCTTTATCTCAATTAGCAATTCGACAATGTCCAGGTGTCCATTATTTGCTGCTAATGATAAAGGGGTGTTCCCGGAACTGTCCTTCGCAGTATAATCGGCGCCGTCGTCAAGCCGCATTTTCACTATCCTTGCATCTCCCACTGATGCAGCTGTGAGAAGATCCATGACGGCGTTGGAGAGGGTCCTCGACGACTTTTAGTATATCTTACTTCAATAATGTAAATGAGATAGTCGCCAGGCCTACGATTTTCTCATGACTCACTTTTGGGGACATAATGGCAGAAACTCTTTTTCGTACAATGCAAATTTTGTGTTCGTGACCAAGGTTGCTATCTCAGCCAGGAATATCGGGCGTTAATTGCAGGAAAGGTAAGCACCAAAAAACTAATATATAAATTTAAGAGTGCTTTGAACCGAATGGATTCAGGTTAAACAGGGCGTAGTAATAATATGATGATGGGTGGGGCCTTGGTCGCAAGGCTGAGACAATTCGATAAAGTGTGCATCCTCGGTTGTTGCTTGCGATGCCTCACTGGTTGCAGTTCTCTGAAAGATTGCCTGGAAATATGTATCCACGTAATAACCGGTGAGAGCTTGCTTACTGTACAGACTAAGGCGAATTTGCTATCAACGTTATTTCGTATGGTGAGCAGGGATTTTGGGGTTTGAGACCTGTTATGATGATGCTTCGTTATGTTCCGGTTTGAGGTGGTAATGATGAGTCGAAAGGAAGCAATAGAGTAAAGGACTGGCCATTGTACTAGCATGCTATTTATATTAGTCTAGATGCCTGAATAGCTTGGTTACTATTGACTTGGAGTAGGAATTAGTGAGGTTGCTCTTGATATATCATATGTGGCGGTGCAATATATCTTGGATACCCAGGTACGCGTCTAGCCAATGAAGAGTATCTGAGCGCTGCTGACGCTATATGCTGAGATGTCGATTGATAATCAAACCAGTGATAGTAATTGGATAATATCGTTCATGAAGTCCGTCGGGAATAACGATCAACTACCACAAAGATGATGAATGAGATTGAATGTTAGTGATGAAAGGTGAATGGTGAAAGGAGAATCGGACCGAAATAGGCAGCTTCCCCGACGGGAAACGCGATAAGGAACGTTATCAGCCGAGCACGGGATGGCTGCATTCCAGGGTTCTTTCCCCTCTCACCAAGCCTCACCCCATGCAACCTTGTATATATTGCTCCCTTACTAACATGCGGAACCCTCCGATATGTATCTTCCTACGACTCCATTTTCTTCTGAAATTCCTCTAACAAAATGGCATTTTTGGCACCTAGAATTCTCTCTACAACTTCTCGAGTAGCAGGCCAATCATGGATGAGGTCGTGCATTCGGCCACGACATAATGCAAGAGCAATTGGATTTCGGTCTTTTATGGTTTCTTCGAAATTGAACTTGAAGACTACTGAGATGAATGATGAGCTGCTTTCGAGTCTTAAAGTGAATCAGGAGAGGCTCATGGAAGATATCCATCACACTTGCAAGTGGGGAACCGGAGAAAGATGGGGAAGGTAAGATTCAATATTACTTAACTTCTTTGAATGTTCTTCATGCCTTTAGTACATAATATATCCATTGAATATCGGCTTTCAGACCTGCGATTGAAGCTTCTCTTTCCGCATTGTCAATCTTCATGGTACCAAGTCAGCTGAACAATACGAATGTATTCCGAAAATAGAAGGATTTCATGCATTCAAACCATATTAAACTTTCCAATCAGCTCTTCAAAAGACACTGTTAGCTAACATCATCGCAGTGCTGCCACAGAAACAGGCATGTCGCGCCTGGCTCTGTCCGATGCCGACAAAGAAGCCCGCGACTGGTTCGTCCAAACCACCCAAGCCCTAGGTTGTCACACCACCATTGACAGCATGGGCAATATCTTCGCCATCCGACCCGGTCTACGAAACGACCAACCTCCAACATTCGCTGGATCCCATCTTGATACGCAACCAACTGGTGGCCGCTATGACGGCATCCTCGGAGTCACTGCTGGCGTCGAGATGCTCAAAGTGCTCGCCGACAACTGGGTTGAAACCGAGTATCCTGTCGGCGTGGTGAATTGGACCAACGAAGAAGGCGCCCGATTCCCCATGTCGATGGTCTCATCCGGTGTTTGGGCCGGCGCAATCCCCGAGTTTACAGCACATAACCTGAAAGAAGTACATCCTGGAACTGCAACTATGGCCTCCGAGCTCAAGAGAATTGGATACCTGGGCACCGTATCCGCAAGCCATGAATCTATTCCCATGGCCGCTCACTTCGAACTGCATATCGAACAAGGCCCCATCCTTGAATCCACAAGCAAGAAAATCGGTATCGTAAAAGGTGTCCAAGCATACCGCTGGTTCACCATCACTGTAAAAGGGAAAGACACACACACCGGAACAACGGACTTCATCCGGCGCGCAGACGCCCTCCTAACAGCCTCAAAACTTATCCTACACTCCCACAAACTCGCGACTGCGCGTGATGCCCTTGCATCAACAGGAATTCTAAACCTCAAACCTGGAAGCACGAACACAGTCCCAGGAAGTGTTACATTCTCTCTAGATATCCGATCGCCGGATGATGCAGTGGTAGAGGAACTCGAACAAGCAATTCGAGAAGATTTTCCCAAAATCGCATGCGGTCAAAATATCCAAGGCATCCAAGATAATTGTACACCCTCTCTTCCTTGCTCACTTACTATAACAAAGGATACTGACTCCCCTGCCGTGTTATTCCACCCGGATTGCATCACCGCTGTGACCGACGCAACGCGGTCTACACTTGGTGGGAACGCTGCTGTATTAACGGAGGAAATGACAAGCGGCGCCGGGCATGATTCAGTCTATACGAGTCGCAGGTGTCCCACAAGCATGATTTTCGTGCCCTGCAGAGACGGTGTTAGTCATAATCCGGCGGAGTTCTGTGAGCCGGAGGATTGTGCTGTGGGTGCGCAGGTGTTGTTGCAGAGTGTGTTGAGGTTTGATAGGATGAGGGCGAAGCGAAGGGTTACCTGGAAGCAGGAGGGGTATGCTTTGTGAAGTGATTGATAAAGGAAAGGTGGGATATCAAATAGGAACAGAGTCCAAGACGATGGATTCAAAATATTTCACAGAGTTCATACACTGAAAAACAGTTCCACGGGTATCATATGCACATCTATATTTAACTACCTAGGCAGTCCGATGTGGGTCTGCAGTGTCATCTGCCCGCTTCGACTTATCGCATATATTCGTCCCCGGCGGTTTTCTGTCATTAGATCCAGACACGCTACCGTCTGATCCAAGCCTTTTATTTCATAATCCATCAATGCCCATAACACCATGTGAATGATGACAGAAAAGCATCCCATTTATAACGTAGACACTTAGGAAGGAGGAGCACCACCGCGGCCACGTCCGAAACCACCACGGAACTCAGGCTTGAATTCACCAGGAGCGCCACCCTCGGTCTTCTCACCGCCCTCACGTCTCCTGTACTCGCCACGGTCGCCACGAGGACCACCACGACCGCCGCGCCTCTCGCGGTCCTCGCCTCCGAGCATGCCACGGGGAGGAGCGTGCGAGCGAGCCTGCTTGATGTGGGTCTGGGGCACGATCTCGGCGGGGAGGTGGAGCCATTCACGGAGGTAGTCAAGACCCTCGGGGGTGAGGGTGTAGTAGTACCATTGCCAGGAGAAGCGGGTCTTGAGGTAACCACGGGAGGTCAAAGATTGGCCTATTTGGATTGTGTGAATTTTTGATATTCGCTAAGTGGGCGGGGTTCGTGAACTTACAGGCCTTGATGACATAGAGGTTCTTTACGTCAAGTTCACCGTGCTTGGGGAGGTTGAAGTCCTTCTTTGCGACGAGTACGCCCTCTGTGGTGACCGTGTGTCAGCCTTTCCTTCTTGATAATGCAGCTTTGCTGCTATGTATATATATATTTGCCAAAATCATTTCTGGAGGTGAATACTAACCGCGGAAGAGGTACCTATTATAGTTCAGTTAGCAATCGTTCAAATCAAAGAATGCAGATGAAGTTGAGAAAAGAGAACATGGCTCTGCAAACTGAAGAATATTGTGATAGGAATATTCGACATGAACAAAACGGCGGTGTAAAAGTAAAGTTGGGGACTTACTCGTGGATCTTCTTGCGATCGGCCTTGGGGATAAGCATCTTGAAGAAGTTGTCGAAATTGACTGGGTGCTCCGGTGGTGATGTGGTGCTGAGGTCGATGGAGGTTGAATGCCAATATCTTTGATCGAAAGTTTAGAGAATGTGGTGTTGGCTTGGCGTTGTTAAGCGAGCGGAACGAGGCTAAGACGCTTTGACCACACGATTTGACTTCACGTGCAAGCTAGTTCCTCGCTCAGCTTTCACCCAAACACCAACCTACGGAAGACACACCATCAAAGCCTGCCCACGACCGTTGCCGCAACTCGCCTTCAAGCCAACCACCCAAGATCTACAAAACAAAATACCAATACGCTCCAACCAAAGGTGTATAGATTACGCTTTGATCCGGGACCACCTTTCCTCTCAATCTCGCAAGTCCACCATGGATTCTCAGATCAACGTCCTTCTCACCTCATTCGGAGGTCTCAACCTCCCGCGAACCCTCACCTTTTCGATCTCCTCCACAGATAGCATCAGCGCGCTCTCCTCCGCTCTCTCGAACCGGGTGCCCCAACTCGCCACAACAAAGCTCATTGTCACCACAAATTCGAACAAGCAGATCCTCCCCTCATCATCATTACCAATATCATCGCTCCTCTCTTCACCAACCGATGAATTCCTCCCACTCCGCCTCTCCGCCCCACTTTGCGGAGGCAAGGGTGGTTTCGGTTCTATCCTCCGTGCCCAGGGCGGTCGCATGTCCTCGCGCAAGAAGCGCCAACAGGGTGACGAGAACGGCTCCTCTCGAAATCTTGAAGGTCGACGGATCCGGACTGTGAATGAGGCGAGGGCGTTGGCCGATTACTTGAAACAGAAGCCCGATCTGGATAAGAAGGAGGCTGAGGAGCGGAGGAAACGTTTAGAGGCGATTATCGAGACGGCGGAGCGGAAGGAAGAGGAAATCAGGAATGGAAAGAATACCCGATTGGACGGAAAGTGGGTAGAGGATAAAGAAGAGGCGGAGCAGAAGACTAGGGATGCAATCCTCGCTGCTTATAAAGCCGGGGATATCAAGAGCGCTGTGTTGGAGAAAGAAAGCGACAGCTCCGGTGCTGGATCCGAAGGGAGCGCAGGGAGTGATAGCGAAGGCGCTATCGAGGCCACGGCATCCACTTCGAAGTCAAAGGCTAAAGCAGCCCCTATGGCATTTCACGGCTGGGACGAAGATGACGAATTCATGAGTGATAGTGAGGAAGAGGAGGAAGATGCTATGGACGTTGATGCAGATTCTAAGGGCAAGGGCAAAGCAAAAGCATGATGAAATTACTTTTTGACCGTCTTTTCTGCGTTGCAATGTACTGGCATAGCGTTTTGGATAGCTTACATCATGGGTGGTGCCAAGGGCAAAGGCATATATATATAATAAGAATTGATACCCACGACCAATTTCCCTACGAAACCACCCCCCAGATGATAACTCTCCAATTGCCTTGGTCCCCAAAGTTCCAACCAATACTCCGTAATATCTTGACATTCTATAAGTCAAGATTGGGTTTGATAACGTTTCTGAGGATGGCTCTAGCCATGTAAGAAATGTTTGAATTTGTCGAGTGGTTTTCTATAAGTACAAGACATCTCCCCGGGAGATACTGCATAGAAATATCAGTACACTACGGCTCCTCCATTCCAGGATCGCAAATTGACGGTTAAAACGGGAATCTTCCTGCTAGTGGGAACTTCAAAGGACGTCTACATGCAGTAACTTCTAACACACACAACAAACGGATAACTTTCTTGTTTTCCGCCGGAGATACCGAGTAGCTTCGGCCTTGTCGAGAATAGGGCGTGCGTAAGTAGTGCGGCCTCCCTCCAATCGCAACCTTGTTAATTATTAAATATCTATCGGCCATTCACGTATCAAACCAGCATTTGATCCTCCACTTATCTCTACACCATACCCTGTGACTAACACCCAAACCCGTCCCGTACAAATACCATCGATATCAACCACCTTCCAAGCCAGACAAATATTCTCAAAGTTCCACGATGTATCTCCGCGCAGTCCACGCCGAAACAAGCATTCCCAAGCTCCGGGAATTCATGCGCAAATTCCCACTCGGCGTCCTTACAACCGCCATCTCTTCGCCAGACTATCCCTTGATCCAATCAAGCCACATACCATGGGTACTTGATGTGGATGACGAGTCAAGCGAGACCGAACTTGGACGGTTGCGAGGACACATGGCACGACCGAATCCGCAAAGCAAAGCCATCATCGAATCTCTCACGTCGCCGTCTCGAACTTCAACTGGAAACGTTCTGGAACAGGAAGTTCAAGTTCTCTTCACCGCGCAGGCTCACCACTATGTGACGCCGAAATTCTACACCGAGACCAAACCCGCCACTGGCAAGGTTGTTCCTACGTGGAATTATGCTGCTGTACAAGCATACGGCAAGGCTTTGATCTACTTCGACTCGAAATCCGACGAGACTTCGAATTTCTTGGCCCAGCAGATTCATGATCTGTCGCAGCACACGGAAAAATCTATCATGGGCTACGAGGAGCCATGGACTGTGTCCCAAGCCCCGGAACGTTACGTTGATCTTCTTAAGAAAAATATCATTGGAATCGAAATCACTATCGAGCGTCTAGGTGGAAAGTTTAAGATGAGTCAGGAGATGGGGGATGGCGATACAGAAGGTGTCATCAATGGTTTTGAGAAATTAGATTCGGATATTGGGCATGAGATGGCTTCTGTGATTCGACAGCGTAACAACAAATAATTTCCAGATCTTAGAATACTGTCAAATTCAAGTCTAACGATGATGATGGGAGCATTTGATACCTCTATATGAATGATTTATTATATTCCTAACAAGTCTGACCATTGGAAGGGTGCTATACTCCGTACTCCTCAGGTGAACATCAGTTACGATCACGATCTCTAGCTCCTGCGTATACATGTTCATATGGGTATCAAAGTCGCTGGTTACTCCCGGATATGCAAACGCGATGCCCGTCCAATTCCCTCCCTGGCACCGATCTCTCAGTAACATGAACTCCGAGCCTCCCTCAAAGAGCCTTCACCATAATATGATCCGTCTGTACATCACCCCCAATTACAAAAGCATGATCACCAACCACCTTATACCCCATCTTCTGATAAACCTTCTGAGCAATAAAATTCTCCTCCCACACCCCAAGCCAAATATGCACAAACCCCAACTCCTTCGCTAAATCCTCCAACCTCACCGCCAGTGCCTTCCCCACCCCCTTCCCATGGCACTCAGGATGAACATATATCCTCTGAAGTTCAATCGTCTTCTCCAGATGCTCGATACACGGTTCACTGGACCCGCGAGTCAAGAGGGCGAAACCGACGATGGAGCCGGAAGGGTTTACAGCGACGAAGGTGTCCTTGTTTTGGTCTGAGAGGTCTTGGGCTACGGCCGGTACGCTGTAGGATTCGTCTATGTAGTCTTGCATTTGGGAGGGGGTGACAGAGTGTCCGAATGTGAGGGAGAAGACGTGGGCGCCGAGTTTGGAGATGCTGGGGGCGTCGGTGGGGTCCGCTTTGCGGATTGTGAATGCGGGTTGTGGATCGGTGGCCATGGTTGTTTAGAAGTGGTTGGTTTGAAGGAATGTTAGCTTAAGTATTGAGTGCGGTAGCTGTTCTGATATGAGTATTTATGCTAGCTTAAAAAGTAATTAGGGATTATTCTGGGACGAATCCGAATCTTCGAGAAGTTAATCTACAATGTGAGTTTTTTTTTTCTTTTTTCTTTTTTCTTTTGGTCCTTGTTTCGGGACCGAGCCGTGGAAGAATGTTATGATGCGAGCCTCGGGTTGCCTGGCTCGCTCATGCCGAACTATCAATAAACGGTATGATAGTACGCCCTACCGGGTACATATTCGGGTTGGGGATCCCTTAAGGCCACCCTTTTGCTCGTTTATCATTTGCTGAGATAGCAAAAACCTTTTCAAGCTCATTTTATACAGGTGTCTTAATTAGGTAATTTTAGGATTTATGGATGTGGCAAATGGGAGGTTAGAATTGCCTTGGTTTAGTATGTACACTAGGAGAGGAATTCGTTCCGAATACTGTGGTTCTAGGACTAAGATAATTCGCCAATCAGACATCGTCATGTTGTGATTAGCTAAGCTGTTGGTCTTTTAGCGCCGTATCCTGAGGCCGACGTCACTCAAGAACTTTCATCTTCTTTCTATCAAGCTAGATACTAATTTTTGGTCAATCGATCTTAAGTGACCTTGATTAAGTAAGTAACCTACACAGAAACGCCATATATGGCCATACATTGACTAAGTATTTCATTCAGTTCCTGATGGCAACATATACAGAAACAATTTCGCTTTCGTCCCTAAGAAATGGAGACGAAGTAGATAATAGGGTTTCCATGCCCGAAATTCACAGCAGCAGATCTAGCGCTGAAAGGACCAGAGGAGAACAAAATGAGTCTTCGCAAATTACCATCCTTCGAAAGATTATTTTAACGATTCAACTTTCGGGCGTTAACTTGGCTGCAAGCGCTGCAAACGGACTTGTCACTGTTGCTTTACCAGATATCGCCTCGGATATCAATCTTGCTCCAAAATTATATCTGTGGCCAGCATCCGTAAACGGTCTGACGACTGCATCCACACTACTCCTAGCAGGGTCTGTTGCAGATGTTGTAGGTTCACGAGAGATTGATCTGATCGGATGCTTTTGTCTTGGATTCTTTACACTTGGGACTGGCTTTGCTCAGACAGGAACCCAGCTGGTAGTATTCCGTGCTATTCAAGGTGTTGCCTTGTCTCTCCACTTAGCTCCGTGTGTTGGAATAATCACTAAAAGTATTCCACGTGGCCGAGAGCGGAACATAGCTTTCTCTTGCTTGGGGTTGAGTCAAGCCGTAGGATTCTGCTTGGGGCTCGTTCTTGGGGGCGTATTCGTTGACACCGTCGGTTGGCGAATGGGGTGGTATCTTTATGGGGGTACCACTCTCCTGTTGTCTGTTGTTGGGATGTGGGCCTTGCCGAAGACCAGGAACAGCTCAAGCTTTACAGGGTTGTTCAACGATTTGACAACCAAAGTCGACTGGATTGGAGCTGGTCTTACGTCTACATTCTTGGCTACGCTTTCCTATCTTCTTGCGTAAGTTTCTTGATTTGAATCAATGAACTCTGTTTGACTTACATGATTACAGGGTTTTGAGCACTGACGTCTCGAAGATCCGCGAGACAGGTAGCATTGTATTGCTCTGCTGCAGTGCGTTGGCTCTCCCGGCGTTCATCTTTTGGATGCATCGACAGAAACTAGCGGGGAGACCGGCTCTAATCCCTAACGCACTTTGGAGAAACGCTGCATTCTCAGCTATATGTACTACGGTTTCTCTGTCTTTCGCTGTTCTCGCTTCAATGGAACTATTCGCAAGTTTGTTGTAAGTACCTGATAGTGGCTCAATCGTTATATGAAGTACTGTTGACTGACCTAACTATTGTTCAGCTTTCAAGAGGTTCAGCATCTTTCTGCTCTACAAGCTTCCCTCCGCATTGTACCCAGCCTTGTCGTGGGGTCAATGCTTAACTTGATGACCGGACTCTTCGTAGATAAAATTTCGGCATTATGGCTTGTCACTATCTCGTCTCTGTTATGTGCAGGGGCCCCTCTTCTTATGGCAGTCATTCAACCGGAGTGGACATATTGGTCTGCCGCATTCGTAGCACAGCTCCTACAGCCTATCGCCGTCGATGTAGTCTTCACCGTCGGTCTAATTATCATCTCTGAAGTATTTTCGGAAAATACCCAAGCTCTGGCAGGTGCAGTCTTCAACACTGCCTCTCAATTTGGGAAAGCGCTGGGCCTTGCTATCATGCAAGTCATATCAACACTTGTGACAGAAGATGCTAGTTCCGGGACAAGTCATCCGCCTGATGCATTGATGGCTGGATATCGCGCGAGCTTCTGGACAATGTTTGCACTCATGATCTCTTGTGCCTTTTTGAGTGCTTGGGGATTGAGAAAGACGGGTATGGTTGGCTTGAAGACGGACTAAAGCCATGGATCGAATTCAATTTGAAGAGGAGATTTCACGTAAGGTCTGATGACTACCATTAAGTCTACGATTGCTAATAGCTCTATCATATTGAAAGTCAGCGTTGAACCTGGAACTGCTTTGTGCCTGCATATTCTTTTACCATCTTCAGCCATGAAATGCACTCCAGGATCCAGCTAGCAGTACTAGGACTCTCTCCTATCACACAGTATGGTTACCATTCTGAACACCAGAACAATTCGAACCGCGTACCTGCCTTTGGTACCAACGATGGCCTTACACCGACTAAGAATACCAAAAAGGTGCTCAGTTCTAGATTCCATGTCGCGATAAATAGAATCTTGAACCTGTAAAAGGGAAGCCTGCTGTAAATTTCGAACATATCGTCTTGGATCTCCTCTCAAACATCTTCCTCAATCATGCTTTCAAATTCGATTTGGAGGGATACTCAAGACATACCCACAGGTGGTGGCGTGGAAAGCTACGACCAGCCCACCCACCAGGTCACGTATTACACCATCGCACTGTCTCACGTTGACCCTTAACACAATGTTCAAATTCTCACGCCATTGATATCGCTACTATGATTGAATACGTCTGACACAATGCGGCTCGCGGCCGTTCTTGGGACCACTTACCTTCCTGCGTACTACCAAATCCATTTTCCACGAGCTCAGCCATCGGAAACACCCATTTGTCGTACAGTCCGCGGTATGTATCGAATCGACTTTCTGTGGTACGTGGTATAGCTACCGGATATATGTAGTACTGTCTACCAGCAAAACGTTTCACTGGGAACTGGTGCAGATGGCTAAAGACCATCCTTTACAACATTCCAGGATTTTGATCGTAAAACCTCAGTATTGGTTTGTAACTGTAGATATAGCTACGCTCGGTAGCATGTATCTAGGGTAAGGAGCTATGAGAGCGATGACTAAACAGTCATCAAGTCCGATTCGGTCGTTCGATTCGAAAAGTTAAAAAATCACCGGTTTCGGATAGAGATAGTACTCTCCTTTCCATTGACGTCATTTAAATGATTTATCGTAGTGAGCAATATCCTTTGAGCCGCCAAGATTGGCTGTATGTTGATATTTTACTACCTTAGGAGTAGGTATAATACGGGACAATAAACTGTTACCTGTCCAAGGGGCAGTGTAGTAAGTTGGGTTGCGCACTCATATCCTATATCCACTATTGGGAGCTAGGGAAAGACTATGAGAAATTGGTAAGAATCTCTAACCAAATTTACACCTTGACCTATGACGTAGCACAATAGGGCGTAATTTCTAAATCTTTTAATAGAAAGTGTAGATGACTATGAGTGAGTCTGATGAATCAAAAGTACGTCCTGTCATCGAACGCGAACCCTGAGTCCAACAATGAGTAGTCAGCGGAGACCTGGAATGGCTATGACTGCAAAGCAAAGCTGTCACTACGTTAGTATCCGGGTATAAAGATACCTACTCTCTCGATTACCTCTCTTCCATCAATCTTTATAACATTTATTCTTCATCGAACATCACTATACCGAAAAACATATCCAAACATCCAACACTTTCCCTCAACTTCCCGCCCAACCACAAACAAAATGTGCCATCGAATCCGACCAAAGTTAATATGCGGCCACGAATACAATACGAACATCTACAAATCCTGCAAAGACAAAAAGCTATACACAACCACTGACAGCATGATCGAAGCCAACGTCTACTGCGGAAACACCGAGATCCGAAATGCCCCTCCAGTCACAGTCCCAGGCATATGTACAGACTGTCTACATCCAAAAGGCTGGATTATGTTCGAGAAGGAGGAGGATGGTACCTGGCGTGGTACTCCGATGTCACCGGGTGCCCCAGATCCAAGGCCGCTGGGAGAAAGACCGGAGTTTCAGGGGCCTATTCTTATTGTGGATAATTCTGATCAGGATTTGGCTACGCATCCAGAAAGTTGGGTGAGGTATTTGAATGAGATGGGGAGACTTAGGGGAAGGAATGAGGATCAGATGCAGGTTGATTGAGTTGGGGCATTTGGAGCTTAGGTGCTGCTGTATGACGTTCTTTCAGCGAGGTTTTGTGGTTTTACTTGTATTGAACGGTTGACCGTTTAGTATATATTGCTATACTTGATATCATATCAATGGATGCGAGTTGATGCACACTCTCGGAGCCTTCTTTTCTTATTATACGCCCTAAATTATGTGAAAGGGATAATACCCATATGAACACCAACTGACTATTTTGAAGACTGACTTAGTAGTCGTTCTACAAAACTGCCTTTCAAAAGGACTCAGGCACTCAAGTGTAAACTAAAGAGTGTACCTTCATATTGAATAGGTAGAGCTTAATTCTTTGCTGTAAGGAGGTGTGCTTTCTTCAAGGTATCAAATAGAGGTTGCTTCTTCATAACTAACCAGCATCAGGCGCCTTCTGCCTCCTAATATCAAGGGACTTGCCCTTTGATCACCCTATTGTTCATCCCTTGGTGTGTCTATGGGGGCACTCCTAGCATATATAGCTGTCATAGAACACCCAAATCACTTTCCATTTCTTGCAAACTAGCTTTAAGCTATTTGAAAACAATCAAGCATCACTTGAGCGATTGAGCTTTAACTTAGGTCAACATTACTAATCCTTAGCTTTGGTACTCTATCAAAGTCCGGAATTTCCTTGCAATTGCAATCCCTTTGGATGTTTACTCTAATACTTAATTTTTATTTTTAGAGAGATAAGCTGGATATCATGTTTCTGTCAGATTTTAGAGCACCTCAAGGGAATGCGATGGCAATAGAACTATCTCTTTGTTCTATGTACATAGGCTTTGGGGTATTTCCATCTCAACGTGTCATTCAAGGTCCTATTCACCCAAGAACATTTCCACCTAACCAAAACCCACTCATCCAAAGGGAGCCCCAAATAGGATCTGCAATGGACCTTAAAACTGCCGGACCTGGACAAGTACCCTCCAGACCCCAGCCGATTCCAAAGGCAACAGCACCAGCAACAAATCTCCAATCCACATCTTTCAGAGTCTTCTGAGGCAATTCAAACTTATTATTAAATGCTGGAGGCTCGCTGAACCCTCTAGCCCGTATCTCAAGGATATTAGGGATGACCGCAAAGAGTAGGACCAGGAGCATAGATGGATCCCAAGCTTGAAGGTTGGGGAATGCGAAGAATGATTGCAGTTTAGCAGAGTTGCTCATGCCTGAGATATGTAGGCCTAATCCGAACTCGAAACCGGCGACTAACCGAGTGATCTGTTGGCCGGTGGGGTTCGGCTTGCTCTTCATTGTTGCGAGGGCTTTTGGGATGGCTTGGGATGCAGCGGTTACTAGTATTGCGAGGAGTAGCATGGTTATCGTGTCGGTGTTGGAAGGGTATTCTGCGCGATAACAGGGACCTGGTTCTGAACATAGATCTGTGGCCATCGAGGGTTGGATGAGATGGCTGGTTAGGACTGCGGTTGGCAAGAAGATTCCGACGGCAAGTATCGAGCGGCCACTGAGGCGGGACATCCCACAGAGCATGTGGCCAGAGGTACAGCCGTTGCTATTCTGGAGACGGATTCAGTAGAGACTCAGTAGAATTTCTTTACGTGCTCGACTTACTTTAGATCCCCATCCTATTAATGCACCTACCCCGAATGTAGCGAGTATGGAGCCCAAACCAAGAGACAGATTATAAGACGGAAGTAGATCGGGTAAGAAAACCTTCATTGGTACAAAACTCAGAGCCATTCCGGAGAAGAAGAGCAGTGTTGATGTCGAAGGTGAAGTGAAAAGTCCTCGCAACATTCCGGATGCACCCAAGACTGAGCCATTATTGAAAAGCATCAAACTAGAGGCTTGCTGCAGCAGGACAGCCCCGATGCTTGTTTGAACCGGAGTGAACATGATAACTTAAAGTAAAGGAAAGTAGCTGAAAGGTGCCATGGTGCATTGGAGGGGTGTTTATGTAGGGCTGGACATGTAGAAGGGCACGAGGCAGGAGTAGCGGATCGAACAGAGGCCATCTTGATAATCAAAGTACGGCTACTCAACAAACTACCAAAGTCAAGATTGGAGTTGCTCGCCGAGTGTCTTCTGTGTTCTCGGGCTTTTCATGACTCGCATTACGGTTGCATTCTTCATTCTTCACGCTTTACCCAATCGGGAACGACATCACTAGCGCGAACCATGGTGTTGGATCCGCCTCCATCTGTTCGCCGACTGCACTTCAACAACACCGCTTACATTGCGGCGACATTCACTATCTGTTCACTACACAGACGACCATCAGGCGTAGCACGGTATACCACTACGCACCGCCTCTCAACTCTCGCCTCCCCAGGTCTTTGCTTGCATTCTTTAACGAAGGGCATTGATGTCCGTCCTCGGCGATCTCAGGACGGCGACCAACTGGCCCTATATTACGCTAAGGAACCTGGGGATTGTCTTAGAAAGTCTAAAACACTATCGCTTAAGAATGACCCAGGGCCGAGGTATCGCCCTTGAAAATCCTTCTATTGGGTCTCGTCCCAAAGCCGACACAATGGAAGCTTGAAAGCCAAAGGTGGTACCACATATACAAGGCATCTTCCAACATCTAAAACTCTAGATTTACCCGTTATTCTGGGATCATGTTACCTATCCTCAACTTCACCCTATCGTATTCGTATATCGGAGACTTTCCAAGATGATGATGGCACGTTCGAGAAGAGTTTGAAACCAACACCCACCCCCTTCCCGCCTCGCCGACCATCTTCATCCTGCATCAGGAGATATTGGGAGGCAAACTTTAATCAATCCAGCCTGGATCCCCCACAGCCCGTTCGAGCGAGTTGCGCAATTATGCAAGTTCCACGAGTGCAGCAAAGCACGAGGCTTCTGCAGCACGTTCGCCGTTCATGGTCCGCGTGTCGCACTAGTGCAGCCAATTGACACATTGAATAGCCGTTGTTCCTTATTTATACACTTTCGGTTGATAAGACTATGGAACAACTAGGTTTGATACTAATGCGAGCCTCCTTCATCTTACTTTTTACCTCGCCGATTATCGTACAATGAGGACACAACCACGTCCGAAGACACGAAAGCTCCTCTACGGAGTTCCTCGGATCCTTTCAGCTTCTATCGAATGGTATACGAATTTCAGGTATAATGGTTGTCGGCGTTCGTACTTGCTGTAATCACTCTTTCCGCTGCGTCCGATCTCTCCTACGGAGTATGAGGTCACTATTTCGTTCTGAAAGATGAACGGCGATGCTAAGAATGCCCTACACCTACCTTCGAAGAGATTACTAAATTCCCAGGTTCTCTGAATTTGAACTTCCTGGGATTCCAAATACTGTTGAATTACTGACATCCACAGATCCAATGGTTCAGTAGGTAAAGTAATGAGACCATGAGTTCGAGCTATGTTCAGTGCTTCGCCGAAGACTTTAATGTCATCTACATTCCACGCGGCGACTTGCTACCAAATAAGGCCCCCAATCATATCTTATAGCCCAGTGCTTTCTAAATGTCCCACAGAGGCCACACAGGACGTCCTATGCTTTGCTCAACTTCCTAAACAATGACGAACTAGACCACGGCATAGGCCAATTCCTTCTTATTGCAATCGACTATTGCATTTCCCCCACGATGCATTCAACCATGATCTAGATGAAACAATCTCATTCATTCCACTTGTCGGTCACAGAAAGTTGCTCCCCGTGTATCCGATAGATTCAAACTCCTACATCACAATTACATCACACTTCCACCCAAAATTTATGCACAAACAAAATAACCTCACCATCCTACCCAGTCCAACCTCCAACCTCCAAACCCCAAATCTCATCAATCCTCAAGGCATCAATGAGGCGGGGAATAAGCGGTGTAGATACCAGCTGAGTACATATACATGTAGCGGTGAGATTTGCCTCCTCCAGGCAATCAATCCCCCAATAACAACACAAAAATTCCAACAAAGCAATCATCTATCCAATATGAATTCATATGTATCATTCGCCTCACCTACTTACCTGTCCACTATCCATTAAATCCCAGCCTTACTTTCCGCCCCACAAAGGCAACCACACCTCAAAACCAACCACCTACTCGACCCCCAAAACCAAAAACAAGAATAAATCTCACCTTCAACCAATCAATGAAACACAGGAAAATTTTTTCCATTAAAAGCTTTAAAAATCCTCTCAAACTAACCTATCAAAACACCCCAGAAACACACTTTCCCAATCGGGTTAAGCTCATCGCGATGTTCCAGGCAACAACATACCAGTTAAAAACTCGAAGGCTGGCAACTCGCTTTTCTTTCGTTACGCGAGATTTGCGTGTTGGACGAATCATGGTTCTGTTGTTGGTAGGGCGTGGGAGCCTAGGAGGCAAATTTGTGAGAGGTGGTTGGTTGGGGCGGGTTTCGTTTGGGAGGATATAAGATGCCCGGATGGGTGAGGCTGAGGGGATTTTTTTGGTGTGTGAGTACTTCTTTTTTTTTTTTTT